>SRLM01001266.1:90567-111312 GCA_015708895.1 Populus ilicifolia | reverse complement strand
ATTTCCAGATCTAGCTCTCTGTGGATATGACCTTGATCTTACCAAGTTAATTGCTACATCGCACACTCGTGCACTTGCGAGTTAAAATAAGTCGATCATAAAAAGCGGTCAAGCACTTCTAATTCAAGCAATGTTAGAAAGCCCTTTGCAAACCAAGTAGGCAATCCCTATTTAATTCTTATAATCCTAGATGGAGAAACCACCTAAATTTTGGATGGAGAAATGAGAGCTCTTCAGTACCCCAACCATTTCAACCTCCACCCTAACCATTTTATGCTCCCACACATAACGCCTACCAACCACCTCATAAAAGATCCCTAGAGGATACTCTTGAACAATTCATGCAAACATAAAAAGGAATCAATAACCAAGCTTATAAATTTCAAGACCAGACCAATAAGACCTTAGATTACATTCAAAGTCAACTAACCAGCTTGACTCAATCACTAAGCATTTAAGAGAAGGGAAAGATCCTAGCTCAACCAATGCCAAATTCTAGAGGTCAAGTACACATAAGTGAATGCTCACCTAGTGAACCTTCAAACCATGAACAAGTCCAAGCCATTACCACCCTTAGAAATGGAAAGATTATTGACAAAGCTATAGGTTTTGGGATTCTTAGAGGTATTATAGAGGAGAAATCTAGGAAAAGTGAAGAGGGAATAAAAAAAATAAGTGACAAATGAGAGATTGAGTGAAAAAAAAAGGTGAGATAAATGAGAGAGAAATGAGTGAGAAAGGAGATGATTTAAGAAAAATTGGAGTTAAAGTGAGTGATTTTGATTTGTTCTGAAAGCACCATTTCCACAAAGGTTAGGGAAACCTAAACATGATCTTATGAACTCAGAAATCTATGAATTGTTCAAACAAGTGAAAGTCAACATTCCACTTCTTGATGCAATTAAACAAGTCTCACCTTATGCAAAGTTCCTTAAGGACTTATACATAGTCAAAAAAAGATTGAATGTAAAAGAAAGAGCCTTTTCTAACTGAACATGCTAGTGTTATCATCTAGTTTAAAACCCTTCTTAAAAACAAAGATCTTGGTTGTCCTACCATTTCATGCATTATTAGAAGCCATAAGATAGATCAAGCTTTGTTGGAATTAGGAGCAAAAATGAATTTAATACCTTACACTATTTACAAACAATTATGTTTAGGAAAAATCAAGCTTACTTGAATCACCCTTCAATTAACTAATAGGTCAATCAAGATTCCTAGGGGTATTGTTGAGGATGTGTTGGTCCAGGTAGATAAATTCTATTTTCCTGTTGATTTTATAGTGTTAAACAATGCACCTATTCAAGGATCTAATACTTTCATCCTAGTGATGTTAGGTAGATCTTTCCTAGTTACATCCAATGCTTTCATTAACTATAGGAATGGGGTGATGAAATTGTTTTTTTGGGAATATGACTATGGAGATGAACATATTCGATGTTTCCAAACAAATTGGTGAACATGAGAACATTAAAGAGGTAGATTTGATTCAAACAGTTTGTCAAGAATACATTGAGAAAGAGTAGATAAAGGATCCATTGAAGAGAATTTTAATTTATGGTGAAAGATTTTATTCTTTGGAATGTGATGATAAGGAAGTAAGAAAGCTCGAGACTTATCAAGTTTCAATGCCAACTATGTCAATAGGTCAATAGACCCCATCATTTGAGCCTTTGATTTCAGTCCAAGTGAAAGTTGAGGCATCTCTTGTCTAACCTTATAAATTAGAATGGAAGCCTTTACCAAGTGATCTTAAGTATGCATTTTCAAGGGAAGATGAATCATATACTATTGTGATCTCATCAAAACTTAGTATGGAGTAGGAAGAAAAACTTTTGAGAGTGGTAAGAAAACACAAGAAAGCAATTGGGTGGACAATTACTGACTTGAAAGGAATTAGCCCTCTTTTATGTACACATAAAATCTATCTTGAAGAAGAGGCTAAATTTATGAGGTAAATGCAAAGATGATTGAATCCAAACATGAAGGAAGTAATGAGAGGTAACGTGCTTAAGCTACTTGATGTAGGTATCATTTATCCCATTATAAACTCAAAATGGGTTAATCTAACCCAAGTTATCTCTAAAAAACCTGGAGTAATGGTAGTGAATAATGAAATTAATGAGCTAGTGCCAATAAGAATCCAAACTAGATGGCGTATGTATATTGATTATCATAAATTGAACATGGTGACTAAAAAGGACCATTTTTCACTTCTATTTTTAAACCAAGTGCTTAAAAAAATAGCTAAAAGAGATTTCTATTGTTTTCTTGATGGATATTTAGGTTACAATCAAATTGAAATTTCTTTAGAAGACCATGAAAAAATCATTTTTGCTTGCCCTTTGATACCTAAACTTATAGAAGAATGCCCTTTGACTTGTGTAATACGCTAGCCCTTTGATAAATCAAAAGTTGAAGTCATTCAAAAGTTACCTACCCCTAGGAATGTGAAAGATATGAGATTCTTTTTAACATATGCTGGTTTTTAGCGAAGATTCATTAATTATTTTAGTACCATTGCCAAACCATTATATAACTTGTTGTCATAAGATGTCCAATTTGATTGGACATCAAAATGTCAAAAAGCTTTTGAAAGGCTTAAAGGGTTGTTGACCACTGCATCAATCATGCAAGCTCCTAATTAGTCTTTACCATTTGAAATGATGTGTGATACTAGTGATTTTGTGGTAGGGGTTGTTTTAGGGCAAAGAAAAGATAAGAAGCCTTATCTCATTTATTATGCTAGCAAGATTTTAAATGATGCTTTATGGAATTATACTACAACTGAAAAAGAACTCTTAGTTGTGGTCTTTGCATTAGACAAGTTTATGTCTTATTTGGTTGGATCTCTTGTTATTGTTTTCACTAATCATGCAGCATTAAAATTCTTACTCACAAAACAAGATGCCAAGCCACATTTGATTTGATGGATCCTTATACTCCAAGAGTTTAACCTTGAAATTCAAGATAAAAAAGGGAGTAGAAAATGTAATGGCTGATCACTTGTCTTGTCTTTCAAGCGATGAGACCATAATTGATTAATATCTAATAAATGAACTCTTTGCTAATGAAAATTTATTTTATATAAGTATTGTCTCCTGTATTGGCTCTCCATGGTATGCTGATATAGCACATTACCTAGCCATAAGTTAGATTCCTTCTCATTGGTCTAAACTTGACAAATACAAATTATTACATAATATGTATACCTTTTTTTGGGATGACCTTTACTTATTTAAATACTACCTTGACAAAATTGTTAGGTGATGCATCCCTGATTATGAAATTCCAAGTGTCATTAATTTTTATCATACATTAGCTTGTGGTGGCATTTCTTTTCCAAGAAAACCATTGCCAAGATTTATAGTGTGGTTTTTATTGGCCCACCATGTTTAAAGATGTTTATACCTTCTATGTTGCATGTGACCGATGCTAACGACTAGGTAACTTCACTAGGCGTAATATGATGCCCTTTAACCTCATTCTTGTTTTGGAAATATTTGATTGTTGGGGGATTAATTTCATAGGATCTTTTCCAAGTTCATGTGGCTACCAATTCATCCTTGTATCTATTGATTATATGTCTAAATAGGTGGAGGCCATTGCATCTTGAACCAATGACCATCAAGTTGTAGTTAAATTCTTGAAAGAAAATATTTTCACTTGTTTTTGGATGCCCCGGGCTATAATTAGTGATGAGGGAAAGCATTTTTATAACACCCGTTGGGATGTTGATGAGAAAATATGGTGTAATTCACAAGGTCAGTACCCCCATCACCCACAAACTAGTAGCCAAGTTAAGCTGACAAATAGGAAGATCAAAAATATTTAAAAAAAAAACAATCAATCCAAAACATAAAGATTGGTCCTTGTGACTAGTTGATGCTTTGTTGGCATATCACACTACTTACAAGACTTCTTTAAAAATATCTTCTTATAGGCTAGTTTTTGGAAAGCCTTGTCATCTTCCTATTGAGATTGAGCACTGTGAATATTAGGCCTCTCGACAATTCAATAGTAATGAAAATGAGGTTTGCAAAAATACAAAGCTTTAATTGGATGAATTAGAGGAGTTGAGAAATGATGCATTTGAAAATGCAAAAATCTCAAAACATAAAATAAAAACTTTGTATGATTGACATATTCTTAGAAACTCCTTTCATGTTGGTTAAAAGGTTCTCTTGTATAATTCATGATTATATCTCTTTCCTAGGAAATTGAGGACAAAATGGATTGGTCCATTTATGATTAAATCCATCTCCGAGCATGGCGTCTTTGAGGTAGAAAATCCTAAGAATGGAAATATTTTCAAAGTAAATGATCATCAATTGAAACCTTATCTTGAAAACTTTGTGGCTAAAGTTGAGACATTGGATCATGAAGATCTAATACCATTGTAGTATCAAAAGTAATGAGTTTTTTTTTCTTTCCTTTCCTTTTATTTTTCCAACTCTTATATTTACTTGTTCATGCATTAGGGACAATGCATTATTTTAAGTTAAGGGCTGTGAGGTTTTTTATTTGCAAAAATAAAAAATAAAATTAGTTTGATGTTTTCTCTTAGTTGTGACATATAGGTAAAAAAAAAATCAAGCAAGAAGTCAGCTCATGTTCAATTCAATTAGACATTCATCTTTAAGAAAAAAGAAAGTAACAATTTTCTAATCATTGTTCTTTTCTTCTCTCTTTTTTTTTTTACATTGAGGATAATGTAAAACTTAATTTTAGATATTTAATTATGTAGAATGCATGAGATGGTCATGCTGGTTTGAAAAAAAAATTGCATTTGTAGGTTAGTGAGACTTGTTTAGGATCAATATTATATTTTTAGATTCATTATTGTGTTGAACATTGCGTACTTTAATTTGAGATATCTAATATCTTATAAAGTAAGATATAACACATTTTTTTTCTTTAAGATTATTGAAGTACATCTTTCCTTGTAAAAGTTGTGTGAGTTGTGTGATTATGCACAAAAGATAAATGTGGTGCTTTACTTGTGATCATCCTTTTTTATCTAGTTCTAAACAAGATTTAAGTAAATAGAGTAATAATTATTAGATAATTAAATAAATAAATGTGTACAAAGTTCTATCTACTCCAATGTTTTAAGTTGTTTAGTAACTAGGGGTATTCATCACAAATATTTATATTTACGTGAAACGACAGCTTGAAATATAAGTATGCAAAAGCACTTTAAGTTTTTGACTTTGTAAGTAATCGGGTACATTAATCACAAATGTTTTTATTCACGTTAAAAAGAAAGTGACCACTTAATGACAAAGAATAAATAATATTTTCAAAAAGAAAGAAAGAAAAAATATATATAGATATTTCTCTAGTTTGATACCTTGTTTGTAGTAGTGAGAAGAGAGAATTACAAGTTGAGTTCTTGTGTGAATCAATTATGTTGGTTGCATGATAGATACGATTGAATTTGGAATTTTGTATGGATATTTGATTTAGAGAATGTGAGTATGATTATTTTTCTTTATTTGCTATTATGTATACACCAAGTTGAAGATACTAATGTTTGCATGATAAGTCCTTCAAGTGTGATGAGTTGAGCCTAATTATAATTATTATTATTCTTTTATTTCAAAGGTTTTATGTTTTGTTTTGCTTGAGGACTATCAAAATCTAAGTTAGGGGGTGTAATTGTGCATCAAAAGTATCATTAAGTCTCTTATTTTATATTTGTATTTATTATTTTTATTTGGGTTTTTTTTTTTATAATAATTGATGTACTTTTTAGTAATGAAATTTCTTTTAATGTTTTGATATGTTTTTAGAGCTTAAATGGATTATTTTAAAAAATTTAACATTAGAATTTAGAAGAAAGAATTGAGGAGAAATTTAGTTGAAGTTTGAAGCAAATCTGGGTTTAAATAAGTACTCCAAATTTACCCTAAAAATCAATTTTATTCTAATCCTAGAAAAGATTATTATATGATCTATTTCAAACCCAAACTTGTCTTATAATGTGTGTAAACTTTAACCATAAAACACTCAAGGTTTCAATGTCAATCTTAGCCCAAATAATAAATAAATTTATATCCTTATGTAATACTTAAATTTAGACCCAAATTAGTCTCCAAATTAGCCTAGATACAATCCATGATTTTACATGTCCACACAATAAATAACAATGGATTTATTTCGGGTAATCCATTGATCCAAGAAGGCAAGCACATAAATGTAAAGCTGGAAGGGACATTATTATATTATTTTAGGTCAAAAAGAAAAAAAGAGACAACTCATAAAGAAGGAAGAAAAGTGTGCACCAAAGTGGTTTTCAAGCTAGCCTAATTTGATTTTTTAAAACACCTTTGATTTTTTTCTCATAACTTTTAACTTAAGTGTCCAAATGAGCTTTTCTTTAATTATCTAGAAAGATGACAAAATATTCTATAAATATATATCTAATAGCCATCTTTAAAAAAGGTCTTTAGGACGGTTGAAATTGTTGTCTTAAAGTTAGTATCATATTTGTGTTTAAATTTTTACTGAAATTATATTGTGTTCTTCTTTGTAGATTTCAGTTCTTTCATTTGTAAAACTTATTATTTATATTTGATTCAAGTTATTTCATGTTTATTAAAGTGTTCTTATATATAATCATAGTTGGCTAATCTCTTTCTTAGATCCAAATCAAAGATAATAGTGTTTGAGGTGAGTTCTTTAAGATATGAATGAATCTTAATGTTTATCTTCTCATTTTCTTCATGAATGTTTTATTATTGAAAATAAATTTTAGAAATCATTTATGTAATGTTATAATCTTGAATTTTTGTGCATAAACTTTATTTTTAGTATAAAGATTGCCTTATTTAATGTTTTACTTAATATGAAAGTACTTGTTCATTCTTAAGCAATAATCAATATTCATCTTTTTAAACTTCATAATAACTTTCGATCTAATATCATCATCCTTGATATTGAGTTGAGTTATCTTATATATGTTGAAGGAATCACTAATACATCACCATTAAAATTCATTTGGACAAAGGCTTACTTTTCTTGTCATTTAAAATCTATCAATTAAAATCTTTGAAAACAAATCTATCAATTATTTTCAGCCGAGTTATTGTTAATTTAATTTTTCTTGAGTTTTTTTTGTTACCTAAATTTCTAGATCTAGCTCTTTATGGAATGACCTCGATCTTATTGAGAGAATTACTATATTGCACACTTGTGCACTTGCGAGTTAAAATAAGTTGATCATAAAAAGTGATCAAGCACTAAGAAGACTTTCTTTTTCATATTCAATTTTCTCTTCATAGTGCATAGATCTTTAATAAAATTAGCATAAGAAGAACATGTTTAATAATATCTAGCAAAGGTATATAGATCCTTACCTGTTTGAAAGTTTCAAAGATTTCAGAGTTGTGATTGACTTTTCTTTGTTTGGTTATGATATAAGAAAATGGAAATAATCGCAGGGAATCAGTCTTTTCTTTGCAATATTCATATTCAACCCTTTCCTTACTCTCAAATATTGACTTATCATCATTCTCACAAGGTTTAAAAGTGGGTTTTCAATAACCTTACCACTACGAGGAATAATGATTGATTTGACTTAATCCATGTGTTGGCTTTCAAAACCACTTGAATTTGCATTTACATTGTATTGCCCTTGAGATTTTGCTGTGGTTGAGATGAAAACTTACCTTTCTCTTGAAAAATGAGAGCAGATGTGAATTTTACAAGAGTATCTTTTAGATCTGCTATGGTTTGAGCATTTTGAGTGTTGATTGTCTTTTACTTTTTAATAATGCATGCAATATTTCCTCAAGATTTCTTCCAAGAGGTGGAGAATAAGAATGTGCATATCTATGAGAATTTTAGAAATTATGGTGTGCTTGAAATGGTGGTTATGAAGTTTGTGCATTATTATCATCACTCTTTCAATTGAAATTTAGGTGATTTCTCTAACCAGCGTTGTATGTTTGTGAGTATGGGTTATGATTGGGCATTTAGAAATTGTTTAAAACATGAGCTTGTTCATGGAGGTATTCCCTAAAAGAAGGCAAAGTTGGACAATTATTGGCTGAGTGTTAATTGGTTTCATATATTTGACACACAATATCTTAAACAGATTTTAATTAACCATTCTATTTTATTTCTAGTGCTTCAACTTTTCTAGCTAAAGAAGCAAACTTGGCTTGGAGTTTATGATTTTCCTTAAGGCTGTACGTACCTCCACTAGATGGATGAAGTTTGGTTTTACTTAGTGCCTCATAAGTGTTTGTAGTGTCCCTATTTTGCGTATTTTTAGCTAGTACATCTAGGTATTCCATTACTTCATTAAGATCTTTATCTTGAAAAGTTCCATTGCACATCAATTCAACCATTTGCCTATCTCTAGGTGTAAAAATGTGAAACCAATCTTCATGTTTCAAAACCATGAAAGGGCAAGTATTAAGCAAGTCTTGATAACTATCCTAACATTGGTAAAATATTTCTCCTGGTTTTTAAGTGAAAGTGATTATTTGTTGATTAGTACTTAAAAGTGCATTTTTATCATGGTTTTATATCATCATTTTGCACTTGAAGTATCAATAACTCCTTAACTAAAGCATGTTTTATAATAATCTATCTAATAATATAAGATACCTTTAATTTATGGTAAATGTCCATTTTAAATGCAGGCCTATCACATAAATAAAAGGATTGATTGATGACTTTAAGAACTTCAATTGCAAAGGCAAAAATATGATCAAACTTAGAAAAGAGATGTCGGTGCAATCCAAACCAGAACACTGTTTGGTAATTGGGTCATATCTGGAGCTATAGATCTCAAATTTAGGTCTACTTTATATGAATATAAAGGTAAGACATAGGCGTACAACTTTCATATGGAGCCCAAGATCTAAAAAGGCCACTTTCAAGTGCAAATTGTTGCAACAACAAAGAAGCCCGAATCTGTCCTCCAGCCCGAGCACTGTTTAGTATTTTGCCATATCTGGAGTTCTAGAAGTCAAAATAAGCTGAATGTTTTACACAAGAAAGCTGAGACAATTTCCTAGAACTTTCATGTTTTCAAGTGACTCTAATTTTGACATCATCAATGATATTTTGGGCAAACAAGAGAATATAAGGATTGTCACCAAGTCAAAGGTTGACCACCTACTCATCAATTAGTCATCAAATCAATAGTTCCTAATTTTGGCCTATAAAAGGAGGCATTTGCCATGCATTTAGGCATCTTGGTGTCTAGATCAAGATCATGCTCTTGTTTTCTCTCTTTGATTTCTTTTTAATGTTTATGGTTTGTTTTCATTAATATCAAGTTTATGCCTTTCATTTCCTTTTCTTTGCTTTGTTAACTCTATGTTATTTATGTTTTTATTTTTTTATTGATTTTTCTTCCTTTCATTATGCTAAGTTAATTATGTCAAGGTGAAAAGGTACACTAATGGTGTAAGAATAAGTATGGTATAAACTTAATATGAACTTTAATGTTTGATATTAACATGTTTTATATTTGTTATCTTGTTCACTCTTTAATACTTTGCTTGTTAAATGACTAATCTTGATTTATGTTGTATAACAATTGGTACAACAAATGCTTAGCACTTTCATAGCTCATAATGTATGGTATAACCGACACCTGAGCTATGAAAGGAACTTGATTTGTTGTTAACATAAGTTATAATCATGAATGCTTGACGAAATTTACAAGTATTAGCATTAATTGAATAAGATAACTAATATAATCATGTTATTAATCTATGATCTGATTGGAACCTCCTTTATATGTGGTTTCCAATTGAACAATAAGAGTTTATACTATACTTGTTTGACATACCATTAGTGGAACCTCCAACCTTGAGATTTATTATTATTATTGTTTAATCCTTACTTTAATATTTCATCTCAAAGTTCTCATCTTCTTCTTCTTCTTTATTATTGTTATTATTANTTATTATTATTATTATTATTATTGTTATTACTATTATTGTTGTTATTGTTATTATTGTTGTTGTATTATTGTTATTTATAATTTGTACAATAACCTCCTTATGGTTCGACCTCGGTCTTGCCGGGTTATTTATTACTTTGACACTCCTGCACTTGGAAGAAGACATCAATCTTTTCATCGTGTCATTTGTCTTTTGAAAGGGTTTGTTCTATAAAAAAAGAAGAACTTATTTAAAAACTATTGTTATATTTCATTTCAAGCACAAATGGATCTTGGTCTCAAATTTTGTAACTATATTTTAGTTTTATCTTTTAATAAAAAAGAAAAAAGTTTTAATATGATGGTGATCATGCTACAATTTGAATCATTATAAGTGTTATAGACCTTCTCAAATTTTCTTAAAAGCAAGTATAGATTTTCTAAATTTAAGCTGTGAAAAAAAGGTAAAAGTTGAATAAAGTTTGACTTAAAATTAAAATGAGATATATTAAGGGGGAAAACTATATATGATGATGCACTTATTCTTGTAGGATTCATGTGTTTCTAAGTGTTCTAACATGGTTATTCTTATTATGAAGCGATTTGTTATCTTCTTCAACTATATTTTCTGAAAATAATGAGGATACCCTACAAACTCTACCACTTAATATACGTGACTAAACTCTCATACTTGTGTAAGAATAGAATAAAAGAAAAAAGAAAAAAGAAAAAAAAACAAAATAAAAGAAACAAAGTCAAATGCAAGAAAAGTGAAAAGAGAAAATAAAATAAGATAAATATTATATTTTGTACAAGAATTTGCCTCCCTGACAACGATGCTAAAAACTTGACAGAACTAAAAGATTGATGTCTTCTCCCAAGTGCAGCAGTGTCGAAGTAATAAATAATCTGGTAAAACCGGAGTCGAACTACAAGAAGGTTAATCGTATAAATTATAAACAATAATAATACAACAACAATAACAATAACAATAACAATAACAATAACAATAACAATAATAATAATAATAATAATAATAATAATAAAGAAAAATAAGAAGAAGAAGAAGAATTTGATTAGAACTTTGAAATAGAAGATCAATATGAGGATCAAACAAAGATAAAAACAAATGTCAATGTTAGATGATTCACTAATGATATTTTAAACAAGTATATTATAAACTCCTATTACTCAACTAGAAACCACACATAAAGGAAGTTCTAATTGGATTATAAATTGTTAACATTATTATATTAGTTATCTTATTCAAGTAATACTAAGACTTGTAAATATTGTTAGGTATTCATGATCATAACTGATGTTAACAACAAATTAAGTTCCTTTCATAGCACAAGTGTCGGTTACACCATACAGTTGGCTATGAAAGTACCAAGTATTTGTTACGCCAAGTGTTATACAACATAAATTTAGGTTAATCATTTAACAAGCAAAGTATTCAAAGTGAACAAGATAACAAATACAAAACATTTTAGTATCAAACATTAAAGTTGATGTTAAGTTTACACTATACTTATTCATATACCATTAATGTAACTTTTTTACCTTGATATAATAAACTTAGCTAAACATAATGAAAGAGAGAAACATAAATAAACAAGATAATAATATAAATAAGATAAAATTTAATTACGTAAAGGAAATGAAATGAAAGGCATAAACAAGATATTAATGAAAGCAAAACTTAAGCATTACAAAAATACAAAGAGAGAAAGCAAGAGCATGATCTTGATATAGAAACTAAGATACCTAAATGCATGACAAATTCCTCATTTTATAAGCTAAAATTTCAAACTATTGATTTGATGAATAATTATTAAGTGGGTGGCCATATCTTGACATACTAACAATCCTTATCTTCTTATCTGAAGAAAACATTATTAATAACATCAAAATTTTAATCAACTCATGAAATTTTTAGAAAATTGTCTCAACTTTCCAGGAAAAAAATTAAGGTCATTTGGAATTTTAGCACTTAAGATATGGGCTAAACACTGAACAGTATCTGGGTTGCATGACATATTTAAACTTCTATATTTTTTATAAGATTTGAACTTTCAAACAACAGAATTAAGTCTTGCTTTTCTATAAAAGTTTAAGGCCTATATCTTAGTTTTCAATTCATATAAAATAGACCTAAATCCAAGTTCTACAGATCCTATTATGATCCAATTACTGAACAGTGTTTCAGTTTGGACCAAACTAGCATCTCTTTTATAAACTTTATCCTTTCTTTGCCCTTTCAATTTCACTACTTCAACTCATTAATAAATCATTTTATTTATGTGATAGGTGTTCATTTATAATGAACATTTACTATAAATTAAAGGTATCTTATGATATTAGACTTGTTATTATAAAACATGCTTTAATTAAGGAGTTATTGATACTTCAAGTGTAAAATAATGATATAAAACCTTAATAAAAATACACTTTTAAGTATCAATCACTAGGTTATTTATTACTTCGACACTCTTATTTTTAGAAGAAGATATCAATCTTTAGGTCATGTAAATACAATCATCCTAGATCTCATCTCACATCAATAATTCTCATCATTTCACTTCAACATTTATAGTTATATTTACTATTAATTTTGCAACCTAAGGAAAAATAAAATTTAAATCATAAACATCCAAGAAATAAAAACATTATATTAATAATTTTGTTTGTTTATATCTACGTATAAAAAATGGAGTCTAAAAGTCATTAAAACATAATTAAACAAAATTACAATCCATCTCAAAATAATATATCTTAATTCGAGTTTTTAATAATAAAACATGATAAGCAAAAAACTTCTCTTAGTATAATTAAGAAGACCCTAAAACATGAATATAATTATTATAAAAAAAATGCAACAATGATAGTAGTGTTTAATCTTTTAAATTATTTGTTATACACTCTTGTTTTATTTTTATTTATTAAATACAATCATATTATTACACATTTTTTGACATCTAGTTTACTTTATTTTCCCTCGTTCCTTTTTGTTTTCTTCATTAACATCATTAGTCACCATGATCCGAGATTAACTGATCAGAGCTAGAAATTTATATTGATATTAATAAGTCTTATTGATATCATTATTTATCCTAGTCTAGAATAACTAATCAATCCCTCTCTAGGTATTTTAAATCTACCATTTGAAAATGTTGATGTCAAAAAAATCTATTGAAATTAGTAGCTTCCCTTTGGGAATATCGAACAGGTTTAATGGAAGTAACAATATTAATATAATCCATTGATATCATTAGTTATCTAAATACCCAGGATAAGTAATTAGGTTCTTTTGAATGCCTTAATTGTGTCTCTTCTTAATGTTGATATCAAAAGTTCTTTGATATTATTAGCCTCCCTTCAGGAGTAGCTAATCATTTATTTTTTTCATGTACTCCCTTTCTTCTTTTCTTTTTGTATATCATTTATTTATTTACTTACTTATATAATAATATCAAAATAAATAAATACATTTCACAATAACAACATTAATATAATGTAACAAGATTATAAGTATTAGGCTCTTACATGCTATGTTAGAAGCTCCTTTTCCAACTCAGGTTAATGGTACTGTAAAGGTATCTCTCACGAATCAATTGTATCATTATTTAGCACATCCCTTTAACAAACTTAATAATATTAATAAAAAAAATTAGTATTATGTTTACCTTTCTATTCTCAATGTTCCATTTTGATTTCTAATAAAAGTAGTCATATTCTACATAAAACTAAATTATTTAAATTTCTTACCAAAAATCTAAATAATTAACCACACATAACCATTTCATCATACTTTTATTTCTACCTTCCCTTCTTTATTTATATTCTTATTATATAATATATCATATCTTGAAAACATCTCCATGCTAACTTAAAACTTGATTAATTTAATTCTCCTTTCTTTCATCATTGTTGGTAACCAAAGAAAAAAAATATGAATTTATTAATTTTCATAATTTTTTTAATTTAGGAACTATTTTTCTTATTCTATTATCTAACAATTTCTTCAATTACACTAAACTCTTAATTTATTAAAGTCATCATCATTAAGTGAAATAACATCAAATGCTAAAAAATCATTATTCACATCATTCATAACATAATTTATAAAAAGTATAAAGAAAAATTACTATTCATTACTCTATACATGGTCGGGCACTTAAGGTCTTAATAATCTCTTAATTTCTTCATCTATTCATCAAAACTTTATTCATTCCTTATCCTATAATGATCCTAGAAACACAAACTCAAGATAATTTACTTTTTCCCCACATTTTGAGCTAGAACCCTTATTCAATTTTGCAAGAATTATAATGAAAATCATGAATTTTTTTCTTCAAATTGACATAAACACACTCTAAGCATCCTATCAAGATGTAATTTGAGTTTCAAACACTAACCAATTTATGTTTTCTTCAAGTCTTCCTCTTTCTCTCCTCCTTTCTTTACTTTCTCCTCTAAACAACTTCTCTATCTCTAAAAATCCTTCCTAATCTTATTGTTTTCTTGTGTTTAATCCTTCCTTAAACCCTGATTAACCCTCAATCTCTCTTTTCCTAATCATTTGCATAAGAATTAATTTGAGAGTATTTTTCATGCTCTCCTCCTTTTCTTTTCTTTTTACTATTGTAGGCCTTTGAAAGAAATAAAAGAGAGATGGAAAGTTTTCAAAATTTAAAGTTTTTCCCCACAATTCCTATAATTCATTATTTTGTTATTTTCCAAATTTTCATCTAACATTTAATACTACCTTTTACTTAACTTGGTCCAATTTTTCTTTTCTTTTTTTTTTTAATTTTTTTTAAAACAATCCCTCTAATTATTATTTATTTTCATTATAATAAAATCCTTATGATGTCTTAGTTATCCAAATTTGTTTTATAAAAATTCTATTAGGGCTTACAAGTTCCATGCTTTAATATTTGATTATTTAAGAATTAGGTTTCATAAGTTTTTTAAATGGGGTATTTTTGGTCTAATTACTCGATCAGGGGTATAAAAAATTAATGCTATTTGAAAATATTTTTTTAATTGGGCTTTATGATTTTTTTGATTTCTTTTCCATCGGGTTATCCTGGTCTCATGACTTGGATTGCAAATTAACCTAGGTTGACTTGGCCATTATTACCTAGGTTACATGTTTCTCTTTTGAAAAAAAAGTTTTTTTTTCATGTTATAATGATCATTATTTTTATCTAGTCCATTTTTTTGTCATTGCCTTTTTTCTATATCATCTAATTAAAATAAAATAAACTTATTTGACCAATCATGTTATATCCGGAGTCACATATTTTTCTTTATGACCTGAATCATAATTTTTCTTTATTCTTTAAAAAACACCTACAACATTTGAACACTATTTTTTTATGTTAAAAAAAATTAATTCAGCCTCACAATATAGCATGGGTCCACATCTAGTAAATGAACCTATTTAGAAAAAAAAAACCAGGTTTATTGATAGGCTCGACATGAACCCATAGTTATAAGATCCAATCTAATATTTAAACTAGCCCAAGTAATAGGCTAGTCGAGTCAACCCATAGATGGGCAAATCAACCTACCATTGATAGGTTAACCTATTTTTTTTCCCTATCAAAACAACATTTTCTTTTATAAAAATGAAAGTTCAAAATAAAACCCAAATCAAAATCCAAGTCGATAGTTCACCACATTAACTTGTTGGGCCAACCTAATTTTTATAACTATTCTCGAGCCAGACTAGTCAAACTTTAACTAGCATAAACTCGACTTGCCCATATATAATATGGTTAAAATCCTCCTATATCTTTGTTTTATTTGGCAACCAATTTCTTCTTTGCATTTCCTTTCTATGTTCTTTTATTCATACGCTTTCTTCTTTGCATTTCCTTTCTATATTCTTTTATTCATACGCTAAGGTCATTTATATGAGGAGCCAATTAAGTATTTCTATAGATACAAAGAAAAAAACTAAAATGAAACAATCAATTATTGTAGTTTTAAACTCATATTTAATATGGATTGCATTAGTAAAATTACTATTTTTCCTTTCTTATAAAAAACATTTGACACATCTATAGAAAAAAAGACTTTTCATATTTTTTGCATAATGTTATTACTAACTTACCTTGCAAGTAAAAAATATTGAATTGATGTCTAGGGGTTGTTTAGATTTTTTATTTCTTAAAACATAGTGAAATGATTATATGGCTTTTAAAATAAAAACAGAAAACATTTAAATGTCATTTAAGGGCTTTTTCATCTTTCCATCCTTGTTTTTATTTTATTTTTATAATTATAAAGTTGAATGGATGCTTTCATAATGGAATAAATATAACTTGTTCATGACAGGTGACACGACAAAAAGATTGATCCCACGTGCAGGAGTGTTGAAGTAATAAATAACCTGGCAAGACCGGGGTCGAACCACATGGAGGTTCTTGTACAAATTATAAATAATAATAATACAACAACAATAATAATACAACAACAACAACAATAATAATAGTACTAATAATAGTAGTAGTAATACTACTACTACTACTACTAATAATAATAATAATAATAATAACAATAATAAAGAAGAAGAAGATGATGACAACTTTGAGATAAAATATTAATGTAAGGATTAAACAATGATAATAACAAATATCAAGGTTAGAGGTTCCACTAATGGTATGTCAAACAAGTAAAGTATAAACTCTTATTGTTCAATTGAAAACCACACATAAAGGAGGTTCCAATTAGAATATAGATTGTTAACATGGTTACATTAGTCATCTTATTCAATTAATGCTAATACTTGTAAATTTCATCAAGCATTCATGATTATAACTTATGTTAACAACAAATCAAGTTCCTTTCATAGCTCAAGTGTCGGTTGATTAGTACTCAAAAGTGCATTTTTATCATGGTTTTATATCATCATTTTGCACTTAAAGTATCAATAACTCCTTAACTAAAGTATGTTTTATAATAATCTATCTAATAATATAAGATACCTTTAATTTGTGGTAAATGTCCATTTTAAATGCAGGCCTATCACATAAATAAAAGTATTGATTGATGACTTTAAGAATTTCAATTGCAAAGGCAAAGAGATTATCAAACTTAGAAAAGAGATGTCGGTGCAATCCAAACCGGAACACTGTTCGGTAATTGGGTCATATCTGGAGCTATAGATCTCAGATTTAGGTCTACTTTATATGGATGGAAAGGTAAGACATAGGCCTACAACTTTCATATGGAGACCAAGATCTAAAAAGGCCATTTTCAAGTCCAAATTATTACAACAACAAAGAAGCCGGAATCTGTCCTCCTGCCCGAGCATTGTTCAGTATTTTGGCCATATCTGGAGTTCTAGAAGTCGAAATGAGCTGAATGTTTAACACAAGAAAGCTGAGACAATTGCCTAGAACTTTCATGTTTTCAAGTGGCTCTAATTTTGATTTCATCAATGACGTTTTGGGCAGACAAGAGAAGATAAGGATTGTCACCAAGTCAATGGTTGGCCATCTACTCATCAATTAGTCATCAAATCACTAGTTCCTAATTTTGGCCTATAAAAGGAGGCATTTGCCATGCATTGAGGAATCTTGGTGTCCAGATCAAGATCATGCTCTTGTTTTCTCTCTTTGTATTCTTTATGCTTTGTTTTCATTAATATCAAGTTTATGCCTTTCATTTCCTTTCCTTTCTTTAGTTAACTTTTATGTTCTTATTTTGTTTATCTATTTTTCTTTCTTTCATTATGTCTAGCTAAGTTAATTATGTCAAGGTGAAAAGGTTACACTAATGGTGTAAGAATAAGTATGGTATAAACTTAATATGGACTTTAATGTTTAATACTAACATGTTTTATATTTGTTATCTTGTTCACTCTTTAATACTTTGCTTGTTAAATGATTAATCTTGATTTATGTTGTATAACAATTGGTACAACAAATGCTTGGCACTTTCATAGCCCATACTGTATGGTATAACCGACACCTGAGCTATGAAAGGAACTTGATTTGTTGTTAACATAAGTTATAATCATGAATGCTTGACGAAATTTACAAGTATTAGCATTAATTGAATAAGATGACTAATGTAATCATGTTAACAATCTATAATCTGATTGGAACCTCCTTTATGTGTGGTTTCCAATTGAACAATAAGAGTTTATACTATACTTGTTTGACATACCATTAGTGGAACCTCTAACCTTGACATTTGTTATTATCATTGTTTAATCCTTACTTTAATATTTCATCTCAAAGTTCTCATCTTCTTCTTTATCTTTATTATTGTTATTATTACTACTACTACTACTACTACTACTAGTACTACTATTATTATTGTTGTTGTTGTGGTATTGTTGTTATTTATAATTTGTACAATAACCTCCCTGTGGTTCGACCCCGGTCTTGCCGGGTTGTTTATTACTTCGACACTCCTGAACTTGGGAGAAGACATCAATCTTTTTGTTGTGTCATCGGTTATACCATACATTATGAGTTATGAAAGTGCCAAGCATTTGTTATACGAATTGTTATACAACATAAATCAAGATTAGTCATTTAACAAGCAAAGTATTAAAGAGTGAACAAGATAACAAATACAAAACATGTTAGTATCAAACATTAAAGTCCATATTAAGTTTATACCATACTTATTCTTACACCATTAGTGTAACCTTTTCACCTTGACATAATTAACTTAGCTAGACATAATGGAAGAAAGTAAAATAGATAAACAAAATAAGAACATAAAAGTTAATTAAGTAAAGGAAAGGAAATGAAAAGCATAAACTTGATATTAATGAAAACAAAGCATAAAGAATACAAAGAAAGAAAACAAGAGTATGATCTTGATCCGGACACCAAGATGCCTAAATGCATGGCAAATGCCTCCTTTTATAGGCCAAAATTGGGAACTATTGATTTGATGACTAATTGATGAGTAGGTGGCCAACCCTTGACTTGGTGACAGTCCTTATCTTCTCTTGTCTGCCCAAAATGTCATTGATGGTGTTAAAATTAGAGCCACTTGAAAACATGAAAGTTCTAGAAAATTGTCTCATCTTCCTTGTGTAAAACATTCATCTCATTTTGACTTTTAAAACCCCAGATATGGCTAAAATACTAAATAGTGCTCGGGCTGGAGGACAGATTGGGGCTTCTTTGTTGTTACAACAATTTGGACTTGAAAATGGCCTTTTTAGATCTTGGGCTCCATATGAAAGTTGTAGGCCTATGTCTTATCTTTCCATCCATATAAAGTAGACCTCAATCTGAGATCTATAGCTCCAGATATGACCCAATTACCGAACAGTGTTCCGGTTTGGATTGCACCGACATCTCTTTTCTAAGTTTGATCATCTCTTTGCCTTTGCAATTGAAGTTCTTAAAGTCATCAATCAATCCTTTCATTTATGTGATAGGCCTGTATTTAAAATGAACATTTACCACAAATTAAAGGTATCTTATATTATTAGATAGATTATTATAAAACGTACTTTAGTTAAGGAGTTATTGATACTTTAAGTGCAAAATGATGATATAAAACCATGATAAAAATGCAATTTTGAGTCTTAATCACACCCCCCAACTAGCTTATTACTAGTCCCTAGTAATCAAAGTGCTAAAATAAAAAAACAATTTGCAAATTCCACAAAGCAAGGTATTCATAATTTAACTTCCATTACTCTATCAAGATAAACAAACTCTTGTTATATTTATATACCTGCTTAATACCTCTTAACATGATATTCAAAAACCTTTCTTTTGTGCTCAATGTATCAACACATAATTATAGGGCTTTTCTTGGAAGAAAATAAAATTTATGTTCTAATCTTTAAGGTTAACTTCCTTGGGTTGGGATTATCATTTTTATCTTTTTTTCTTTCTTTTTTTTGTTTTTTAATATATATACATATAATTTAAAACACCATGCATCTTTAACCCATGTAATGAGCTTTCAGCTAATGACTCCCAAACTAGTTGGTCTTACGACATTAGGTGTTAAGACATCCCTATGAGCTTAGTAACTCGGGTCGCAGATACTGATATGTAGATAGTGCAATGTTTGATTCCCTTAAGCTTTTCTCCTCAACCCATGTAACAAGCGTTAGGCCAATAGCTCCCAAGTCAGTTGACTTTAGGGTATTAGGTGTTAAAACACCCCTTCGGGCCTAATTGCTTAGGTTGAGGAGGCTACGAAACCAAACTTATCTACATTTTTATTATTATCATTCTTTTTTCTTTTTCTTTTTCTTTTTTCTTTTTTTTTAATTATATACTATCCCTTTCCCTTAGTTGTTACCTTTAACAAAAGAACATAAATAATGTAATAATCCAATATGCAACCCACAATAATATGTTGAAGTGTGTGTGTGTAAATTAAGGTTTAAAAATACATGTTAAATAAGTATATGAGCAGACTTAAGTGATAACAATGAAAGAGTTTGTAAATCTGAATATTTCAAGAAGTATTATAATAGACCTTGTTACGAATGGTTACCAAGATGCGTCTCAAGAGTCATAAAAGATTCTCCTTACTCTGCCATTATAGTAACAATCATTTTGCACATGCTTTATGAAATAGAAAACACAGTTTTTTTTTTAGCTACTACTCTCTCCCCCCAACTAAAACAAGACATTATCCTCAATGTTTAAAGGTAGAAAGATAGAGTATAAAAGATATCACCTGAAATAACAAACACTAACAAACCTGAAACTCTGATTAGTACTCAAAAGTGCATTTTTATCATTGTTTTATATCATCATTTTGCACTTAAAGTATCAATAACTCCTTAACTAAAGTACGTTTTATAATAATCTATCTAATAATATAAGATA
>SRLM01001266.1:71011-83743 GCA_015708895.1 Populus ilicifolia | reverse complement strand
GAAAGGAAATGAAAAGCATAAACTTGATATTAATGAAAACAAAGCATAAAGAATACAAAGAAAGAAAACAAGAGCATGATCTTGATCCGGACACCAAGATGCCTAAAAGCATGGCAAATGCCTCCTTTTATAGGCCAAAATTAGGAACTATTGATTTGATGACTAATTGATGAGTAGGTGGCCAACCCTTGACTTGGTGACAGTCCTTATCTTCTCTTGTCTGCCCAAAACGTCATTGATGATGTTAAAATTAGAGCCACTTGAAAACATGAAAGTTCTAGGCAATTGTCTCAGCGTTCTTATGTAAACAATTCAACTCATTTCGACTTCTAGAACTCCAGATATGGCCAAAATACTGAATAGTGCTCGGGTTGGAGGACAGATTCGGACTTCTTTGTTGTTACAACAATTTGAACTTGAAAATGGCCTTTTTAGGTCTTGGGCTCCATATAAAAGTTGTAGGCCTATGTCTTACCTTTCGATCCATATAAAGTAGACCTAAATCTAAGATCTATAGCTCTAGATATGACCCAATTACCGAATAGTGTTCCGGTTTAGATTGCACCGACATCTCTTTTCTAAGTTTGATCATCTCTTTGCCTTTGCAATTGAAGTTCTTAAAGTCATCAATCAATCCTTTCATTTATGTGATAGGCCTGCATTTAAAATGGACATTTACCACAAATTAAAGGTATCTTATATTATTAGATAGATTATTATAAAACGTACTTTAGTTAAGGAGTTATTGATACTTCAAGTGCAAAATAATGATATAAAACCATGATAAAAATGCACTTTTGAGTACTAATCAAGAAGTATCGATGTGTAGGTTGAAGCTATGCCATTTAGAAAACACATGTGGTGTAATGATTTATTTGTATGCCATTAGTGTAATCTTTTCAATTGGACATGATAAACATAGCTAAACATAATGAAAAAGAAAAACATAAATAAACAAGATAGAATATAAATAAGATATAAGTTAACTAAGTAAAGGAAAGGAAATAAGAAGTATAAATAAGAGATTAATATAAGTAAAACTTAAGCATTACAATAAAAAGAGAACAAAAGCATGATCTTAATCTGAAAACTAAGATGCCTAAATACAAGGCAAATGCCTCCTTCTATAGGTCAAAAGTGAGAATTATTGATTTGTTGACTAATTGTTGAGTGGGTGGCCACATCTTGACTTAGTGACAATCCTTATCTTTTTATCTGAATAAAACGTCATTGCTAACATCATAATTTGAATATACTTGAATCATGAAAGTTTTAGAAAATTATCTTAACTTTCCAAAAGAAAAAACAATTAAGGTCATTTGGACTTCTAGAACTCAAGATATAGGCTGAACATTAAATAATGTCTAGGCTGCAAGACAAATTCGGACTTCTCTATTTTTGTTATAATTTGAACTTGGAAACAACCCTTTTGAATCTTGGACTCTTATGAAAGTTTTAGACCTATGTCTTAGCTTTCCATCCATATAGAGCAGACCTAAATTCAAGTTCCACAGCTCTAGTTATGATCTAATAATGAAACAATGTTTTAGTTAGGACTAAATCAGCATCATTTTTTTAAGCTTTACTCTCTCTTTGTCTTCTCAATTTTAGTAGTTGAACTCATCAATCAATCATTTTATTTAATTGATAGACTTGCATTTAAGATGAATATTTACTATAAATTAATGATATCTTATAGTGTTAGACATGATATTATAAAAGATGCTCTAGTTAAGGAGTTATTGATATTTCAAGTACAAAATGATGATATGAAACCTTGATAAAATTATATTTTAAGTACTAAACAATTGGATTCGGTTTCCTCCCTAAGAAGGGGTGTGTGCACTACAACAATGGCTACTGTAGGTCCAGGGAAAGTTTTAGGTTCCTTCCCTCTTAACTCTTTTCTCACTAAGCTCCCAAGGAGGTTTGAATGCAGCTGAGGTTTTATTAAGTTTTCTTTGGGAAGGAGGAAGAGTAATAAGAGCATGCAACTTCTACAACCAGCTTTTTAAAAGAGAAAATGTCACATTCTCTCTCTCCCTTGCATTTATACTCCCTCTTTAATGAGGTGGGGCTATTTAAGTATAGGTTAAGGCTATTAGTATCCCTCTTTTGGGTTATTTTAGACCTAGTTTCTATTTAAATTCTTTGCTAGGATAGGTCGGGCCCTTTCTTTTAGGTTTTCTCTAGGTTAGTTGGTTTGTCCCTCTAAATGTTTTATTAGCATAGACTAGCCTTTTTACTTAAATGTTTATTGAGTTTTACATATATGATGGTTTGATGGCCAAATGATATCTTTCAGACTAGCATTTGAATAGTCTCAACAGTCTATACATTCTTGTGTTACGTGTGTGGTGAAAGGACATCTAGTTTGGTGCCAACGAACCTTTCCTTTTCCTTTTATTTTCTCTCTTCTCCTCAATTTTCACACCTAAAGTCCAAATTTTCAAAGCAACAATTCAATTTTTTTCTTCAGATTTAGTCCATATTTATTTTATCACTGTTTGTTTTATTTGAAATGATTTATAGAATTGAATTTTTATTTTAATTTCATCATTCTTTAACTCTTTTATCTATTAAATTTGGTCATCATTTTTTATTACTATTTGTTTTATTTTGAATAATTTTTTAATTAAATTTATTTTTTAATTTCATCCCTTGATATTTTATTTTATTTTATATCAAATTTTATCCTTGTTATTTTGATTTCTATTTGTATTACTTTGAAAAAAATATTAGATTTAAATAATTTTTTTATTTCCTCTTTCAACATTAAATTTCTTGGAAAAAAAAGTTTCTTAGTTGAACTTAAGTCTAAGATTTCACAGCTCGCATGTTTTGAACGTTAATCAAGGTTTAAGAAATTTACCCAGCATTACTTTTTTCCCTCTTTTTTTAATCTCATGTTTTTCAATTTTATCATTTAATATTTAGTTAAAGTTTAATCCATGTTACTTCTTTATTTTGCTCTCTAAAGGATTTCTTACTAATTTTGAAAATAACTTGAGTTATCTCGAGTCATTTTTATTGTCGCTCTTTGTTAGATGACACTACTAAAAGATTGACGTCTTCTTCCAAGTATAGGAGTGTCGAAGTAATAAATAACCCGGCAAGACTGTGATCGAACTATAGGAAGGTTAATTATACAAATTATAAACAACAACAACAATACTATTAGTAGCAATAATAATAATAATAATAATAATAATAATAATAATAATAATAATTGTAATAGTACTAATAATAGTAGTAGTAGTAATAAAGAAGAAGAAGGAGAAAAAGAAGAAGATGATGAGAACTTTGAGATGGAATATTAACACAAAGATTAAACAATGATAATAACAAATGTCAGGGTTAGAGGTTCTACTATTGGTATGTCAAACAAGTATAGTATAAACTCTTATTATTCAATTGGAAACCACACATAAAGGAGGTTTCAATTGGATTATAGATTGTTAATATAATTACATTAGTCATCTTATTCGATTAATGCTAATACTTGTAAATCTCATCAAGCATTCATGATTATAACTTATGTTAACAACAAAGCAAGTTTCTTTCATAGCTCAAGTGTCAGTTATACCATACAGTATGGGCTATGAGAGTGCCGAGTATTTCTTGTACTAAGTGTTATACAACATAAATCAACATTAGTCATTTAACAAGCAAAGTATCAAAGAGTGAACAAGATAACAAATACAAAACATGTTAGTATCAAACATTAAAAGTCCATATTAAGTTTACACTATACTTATTCTTACACCATTAGTGTAACCTTTTCACCTTGACATAATAAACTTAACTAAACATAATGAAAGAAAGAAAAATAAATAAAGAAAATAAGAAAATAAATAAGATAAAAGTTAACTAAGTAAATGAAAGGAAATGAAAGTCATAAACTTGATATTCATGAAAGCAAAGCATAAACATTACAAAAAAGAGAGAAAGTAAAGCATGATCTTGATATGAAAACCAAGATGCCTAAATGCATGGAAAATACAAGATATAGGCCTATGCCTTACCTTTCCATCCATATAAAGTAGACCTAAATCAGAGATCTACAACTCCAAATACAACCCAATTACTGAACAATGTTCCGGTTTGGACTGCATCGGCATCTTTTTTTAAGTTTGGCCATCTCTTTGTCCTTTCAATTTTAGTTCTTAAATTCATCAATCAATCCTTTCATTTATATGATAAGCCTGCATTTAAAATAAATATTTGCCATAAATTAAAGGTATTTTATATTATTAGATACATTATTATAAAACATGCTTTAGTTAAGAAGTTATTGATACTTCAAGTGCAAAATAATGAAATAAAACCATGATAAAAATGCACTTTTAAGTACTAATCAGTTAGAGGATTCACTAATAGTATGTCAAACATGTATAATATAAACTTTTATTATTCAATTGGAAATTGACACGACTAGAAGATTGATGTCCTCTCCCAAGTGCAAGCGTGTCGAAGTAATAAATAACCCAGTAAGACCGAGGTCGAACCATAGAGAGGTTAATTGTACAAATTATAAACAACAATTATAAACAACAACAATAGTAATAATAATAACAACAATAACAATACTAATAGCAGCAGCAGTAGTAGTTGTAGTAATAACAATAACAATAACAATAATAATAATAATAAAGAAAAAGAAGGAGAAGAAGAAGAAGAAGATGATGATGAGAACTTTCAGATGGAATATTAATGTAAGGATCAAACCATAATATAACAAATGTCAAGGTTAGATGTTCCATTAATGGTATATCAAACAAGTATAGTATAAACTCTTATTATTCAATTGGAAACCACACACAAAGAAGGTTCCAATCTGATTATAGATTGTTAATATGATTACATTAATCATCTTATTCGATTAATGCTAATACTTGTAAATCTCGTCAAGCATTCATGATTATAACTTATTTTAACAACAAATTAAGTTTCTTTCATAGCTCAGGTGTCAATTATACCATACAATATGGGTTATGAAAGTGTCAAGCATTTGTTTTACCAAGTATTATACAACATAAATCAATATTAGTCATTCAACAAGCAAAGTATTAAAGAGTGAACAAGATCACAAATACAAAACATGTTAATATCAAACATTGAAGTCCATATTAAGTTTACACTATACTTATTCTTACACCATTAGTATAACATATTAAGTTTACACTATACTTATTCTTACACCATTAATATAACCTTTTTACCTTGACATAATAAACTTAGCTAAACATAATAAAGAAAAAAGAAAAATAAATAAACAAAATAAGAACATAAATAAGATAAGAGTTAACTAAGTAAAAGAAAGGAAATGAAATGAAAGGCATAAACTTGATATTAATGAAAGCAAAGCATAAACATTACAAAAAATACAATAAGAGAAAGCAAGAGTATGATCTTGATCTGGAAACCAAGATGCCTAAATGCATGGCAAACGCCTCCTTTTATAGGCCAAAATTAGAAACTATTGATTTGATAACTAATTGATGAGTGGGTAGCCAACTCTTGACTTGGTGACAATCTTTATCTTCTTTTGTCTACCCAAAACGTCATTGGTACCGTTAAAATTGGAGTGACTTGAAAACATGAAAGTTCTAGAAAATTGTCTCAGCTTTCTTATGTAAACATTTCAGGTGATTTGGGCTTCTAGAACTCTAGATATGAGTCAAACACTGAACAATGCTTGGGCTGGAAGATAGATTCAAACTTCTTTGTTGTTGCTACAATTTGGACTTGAAAATGGACTTTTTAGATTTGGGCTCCATATCAAACTTGTATGCTTATGTCTTACCTTTTCATCCATATAAAGTAGACCTAAATCTGAGATCTACAACTCTAGATATGACCCAATTACCAAACGGTGTTCTGATTTGGATTGCACCGGCGTCTCTTTTCTAAGTTTGGCCATCTCTTTGTCCTTTCAATTTCAGTTCTTAAATTCATCAATCAATCCTTTCATTTATGTGATAGGCCTGCATTTAAAATGAACATGTAACACAAATTAAAGGTATCTTATATTATTAGATCTATCATTATAAAACATGCTTTAGTTAAGGAGTTATTTGATAATTCATGTGCAAAATGATGACATAAAACCTTAATAAAAAATACACTTTAGAAACCACACACAAAGGAGGTTCCAATCATATTATAGATCATTAACATGATTACATTAGTCATCTTCTTCAATTAATGCTAATACTTGTAAATTTTGTCAAGCATTCATGATTATAACTTATGTTAACAACAAATCAAGTTCCTTTCATAGCTCAGGTGTCGGTTAAACCATACAATATGAGCTATGAAAGTGCCAAGCATTTGTTATACCTAGTGTTATACAACATAAATCAAGATTAGTCATTTAACAAGCAAAGTATTAAAGAGTGAACAAGATAACAAATAAAAAACATGTTAGTATCAAACATTAAAGTCCATATTAAGTTTATACTATACTTATTCTTACACCATTAGTGTAACCTTTTCACCTTGACATAATAAACTTAACTAAACATTATGAAAGAAAGAAAAATAAATAAATAAAATAAGATAAAAGTTAACAAGTAAATGAAAGAAAATAAAAGGCATAAACTTGATATGAATGAAAGCAAAGCATAAACATTATAAAAAAATACAAAGAGAGAAAACAAGGACTGGATCCATCAAAAACACAAATATTTCTTATGTGATGACTTGATGAACTTGCCATTTCTACACACCTCTATATTTGTTGAATGTATGGGTTGGGTATAAATGAAAGGAAGGAAGAGAGGATTTTATAAATGAGAAATTAAAAAAGCAATCATACCACCTGTACGTAGCCTAGTTAGAGTCTTATACACATTCTCTCTCTCTTTAGTTATTTATTTATTTTTGAAAAAGCATATGTATGTACAGGTAGTTGTGATTGTGGCTTACATCTTCCCTTGATTTTATGTCCAAGAGCAGTTGAAACACCCTCTATAGGTCGGGGATAGGCTTCCCATCTAGTTTTCTTAAAAACTGGCAAACAGGGTCTTTTTTAGTCAGATTTCCAAGACTAAGTCGATCATGTTCTTTATGAAAATGAAGCCATAAATCATGAATTGCACGATGCACATCTCCATTAGAATACGTCTCAAGAGTGAATAAAAGATTATCTAAAGACTCCTTACTCAGGCCATCCTTAATGAACTGTATTTTATCTTTATGATTTATAGATATCATTCCTAAAGAACGATATTGTGCATTACAAATCCATCTGACACATCGATGACAGACTTTTAGTCATTTTGCACGACGTTTCTTTGCAAAAGTGCTTTTACCTATTCCAGGCATGTGTAAAATGAAGGAATTAAATGACTCACCTAATAATCAAACCTTTACTACAATCAACCAGTGAATATCTTCAGGAATTCCATGAGTCATTAACAACCTCAATATTGCACATCTAGCACGGTAAATTTTTGTAATCAAATTTTGAGGTAGAGCGGGAAAATATTTTTTTTAATTTTTCAAGATTAGTGTCTATTATCAAATGAGAATTAGAATAGAGATTCAAAGAATTGCACAAATATATACATAAATATCAATTATTATAGGAAACTGAAAAACCAACTTAAGTCATGGAGTATCGTTGTCCTCCATTTGACTGGAGTGAAAGAAGCTAGCAAAAATCACTCAAAAAGAAACACAAAAATAATATGAAAGAAAAAAAAATCGATCTTTATATACAAGATCACCTAATTCAATTGAGTCATTTTCAATTGAAAAATTATCAAAGTAAACGTTCAAATGATGTTCATTTACCTTAAAAACATTATCATTCTTTGGATTCTCGATATCACAGGCCCCATATAGATACACATATTTCACAATAAAAGAATCGCTCTATCTTGATCTTAGTTTTTTAGGAAATAAATGTAGTCGAGAATTATAAAGTAAGACTTTTTGACCAACATTGAATGTTTTTCTCAAAATATTCTTGTCATGAAACTCTTTGATTCTTGCTTTATGAATTCTTGAATTTTCATATGCATCATTTTTTATTTTCTCAAGCTCATTTATTTGTAATTTTCGCAGTTGACTAGCATCATCCAGATTTAAATTGAAAACTTTAATAGCCCAATAAACTTTTCTAAAGACTAGTCTATAAGGTGACATACCTAATGATGTTTTATAAGCAGTTTGATAAGTTCAAAGTGCATCATTAAGTATTAAAGACCAATCTTTCCTATTAAGGTTTACTGTTTTCTCCAAAATGTATTTGATTTCCTTATCAGCAAGCTTTACTTATCCATTTGTTTGAGGATGATAAGGGGTGACAACTTTATGTGTAATTCCATCTTTCTTCATTAAAGACTTAAATGGCTTTATTGTAGAAATGTGTTCCACCATCATTTATTATGGCTCGTGGGATTCCAAATCAACTCAAAATATTTTCTTTAAAAAATTTTATCATTGTTTTGTGATCATTGTTTCAACTTGGAATTGCCTCTATCCATTTTGACACATAATCTACTGCGACTAACATGTACAAGAAACCAAATGATAGAGGAAATGGACCCATGAAATCTATACCACAATAGTCAAAGATCTTAATGATATGAATAGGATTTAAAGGCATCATGTGATGTTTTGAAATTGATCCCAACTTTTGACAATTTTCACAAGACTTGCAGAATGCATATGAGTCTTTAAACATGGTGGGCCAATAAAATCCACTTTATAAGATTTTTGCAGTTGTCTTTCTTGATGAGAAATGGCCCCCACATGCCTCAAAATAACAAAATGTAATGACAATACTTACCTCATTGTCAAGAATGCATCTTCAAAATATTTGATCAGGATAATAGTTGAATAAATAAGGGTCATCCCAATAAAAGTTCTTCATTTCATTTAGAAATGTTTTTTTGTCTTGGGTACTCCAATCAGCTAGCAAATCTCCTAAAGAAAGAAAATTGATATTTTTATCATACCAAGACATTGGACTAAGAGAAAATAAGGATTCGTTAGGAAAATAATTATTGATTGGTGTGATGTCAAATGTCAAATTTGTTGTCACTTTTGATAAAAGATCTGTATCAACATTTTCGGTGTGTTTTTCATCTTTGATTTCTTCCTCAGAATAAATCATTTGCAAATATTCAAATTCATCCAACTCATTTTTACTTAAAGTAAATTCAAGTTGATTGTAAACTAATTCTTCAATATTATCTACTTCTTGTAAATCATTATCATCTCTAGGTTGCTTGTAAATGTTGAAAATATTCATCTCCAATATCATCTTTCCAAATGATAGCTTCATCAATCCATTTTTACAATTAATCAGGGCATTAGAAGTTGCAAGGAATGGACATCCTAAAATAATAGAAAATGAATTACATGCTTCAATAGGTTTTGTGTTCAAGACAATAAAATCCACGGGATAAATAAATTTATCAACTTGTACTAACACATCTTCGACTATTCCTTTAGGTACTTTTACCGATCTATCGTCAAGTAAGAGAGTTACAGAAGTTGGTTTTAACTCACCTAGATTGAGACTTTGACAAACTAAATATGGAAGTAAATTCACACTAGCTCCAAGATCAATTTTATGTTCTCTAATAAAGTAAGAAATTATAGGACAACTAGGGTCTTTATATTTCAAAGTGTTATTGTTTTGAAGAATGACATTTACTTGTTCAGCTAAAAAGGCTTTCTTTTTCATATTCAATTTCTTATTCACAATACATAGATCTTTAAAAAATTTAGCATAGAAAGACACCTGTTTATTAGCATTCAACAAAGGTGTATTGATTCTTACCTGTTTGAAAGTTTCAAAGATTTTAGAGTTGTGATTGAATTATCTTTGTTTGGTCATGGCTTGAGAAAATGAAAGTGCTGGCGGGGAATAAGTCGTTTCTCTGCAATTTTTAGGTTCAACCCCTTCCTTACCCTCAGAGATTGACTCATCATCTTTCTCACAAAGTTTAAGAGTGGGTTTTTCAATAACCTTACAACTGCGAAACGTAGTGACTGATTTGACTTGATCCATGTATTGGCTTTCGGAACTACTTGCATTTGCTTTGTATTGCCCCTTGGGATTTTATTGTGGTTGAGATAGAAACTTACCTTTCTCTTGGAAACTAAGAGCAAATGTTAATTTTACAAGAGTATCTTTAAAATCTGTCATGTTTTGAGCAATTTAAGGATTGATTATTTCTTACTTTTCAATGAATGCATGCAATGTTTCCTCAAGATTTCTTCTAGGAAGTGGAGCACAAGGAGATACATATTGATTAATACTAAAAAGTGTATTTTTATCATATATCATCATTTTGCACTTGAAGTATCAATAACTCCTTAACTAAAGCATGTTTTATAATAAGATATCTAATAATATAAGATACCTTTAATTTATGGTAAATGTTTATTTTAAATGCAGGCCTATCACATAAATGAAAAGATTGATTGATGAATTTAAGAACTGAAATTAAAAGGACAAATAGATGGTCAAACTTAGAAAAGAGATGTCGGTGCAATCCAAACCAAAATACTATTTGGTAATTGGGTCAAATCTGGAGCTTTAGATCTTAGATTTAGGTCTAATTTATATGGATGGAAAGATAAGACATGGGCCTACAACTTTCATATGGAGCTCAAGATCTAAAAAGGCTATTTTCAAGTCCAAATTGTTGCAACAACAGAGAAGCCCAAATCTATCTTCCAGCCCGAGCACTGTTTAGTATTTTGAACATATTTGGAGTTCTACAAGTCAAAATGAGCTGAAGTTTTTACACAAAAAATCTGAGACAATTTCCTACAACTTTTATGTTTTTAAGTGGTTCCAATTTTGACATTATCACTGATGTTTTGGGTAGACAAAAGAAGATAAGGATTGTCACCAAGTCACGAGTTGGCCACCCACTCATTAATTAGTCATCAAATCAATAGTTCCTAATTTTGGGCTCTAAAAGGAGGCATTTGTCATGCATTTAAGCATCTTGGTGTCCAGATCAAGATCATGCTCTTGCTTTCGCTTTTGTATTTCTTTGTATTGCTTACGTTTTGCTTTCATTAATATCAAGTTTATGCATTTCATTTCCTTTCCTTTACTTAGTTAACTTTTATATTATTTATATTCTTATTTTGTTTATCAATTTTTCCTTCTTTCATTATGTCTAGCTAAGTTTATTATGTCAAGGTGAAAAGCTTACACTAATGGTGTAAGAATAAGTATCGTATAAACTTAATATGGACTTTAATGTTTGATACTAACATGTTTTATATTTGTTATCTTCTTCACTCTTTAATACTTTGCTTGTTAAATGACTAATCTTGATTTATCTTGTATAACATTTGGTACAACAAATACTTGGCACTTTCATAGCCCATACTATATGGTATAACCGACACCTGAGCTATGAAAGGACCTTGATTTGTTGTTAACATAAGTTATAATCATGAATGCTTGACAAAATTTACAAGTATTAGCATTAATTGAATAAGATGACTAATGTAATCATGTTAATAATCTATAATATGATTGGAAGCTCCTTTGTGTGTGGTTTACAATTGAATAATAAGAGTTTATACTATACTTGTTTGACATACCATCAGTGGATCATCTAACCTTGACATTGTTTGTTATCATTGTTTAATACTTACTTTCATTTTCCATCTCAAAGTTCTCATCAATTTTTCTTCTTCTTCATTATTATTATTATTATTATTAGTACTACTACTACTACTTGATTAGTACTCAAAAGTGCAATTTTATCATGGTTTTATATCATCATTTTGCACTTAAAGTATCAATAACTCCTTAACTAAAGTATGTTTTATAATAATCTATCTAATAATATAAGATACCTTTAATTTGTGGTAAATGTCCATTTTACATGCAGGCCTATCACATAAATGAAAGGATTGATTGATGACTTTAAGAACTTCAATTGCAAAGGCAACGAGATGATCAAACTTAGAAAAGAGATGTCGGTGCAATCCAAACTGGAACACTGTTCGGTAATTGGGTCATATCTGGAGCTATAGATCTCAGATTTAGGTTTACTTTATATGGATGGAAAGGTAAGACATAGGCCTACAACTTTCCTATGGAGCCCAAGATCTAAAATGGCCATTTTCAAGTCCAAATTATTGCAACAACAAAGAAGCCCGAATCTATCCTCCAGCCCGAGCACTGTTTAGTATTTTGCCATATCTGGAGTTCTAAAAGTCGAAATGAGTTGAATTGTTTACACAAGAAAGCTGAGACAATTGCCTAGAACTTTCATGTTTTCAAGTGGCTCTAATTTTGACGTCATCAATGACGTTTTGGGCAGACAAGAGAAGATAAGGATTGTCACCAAGTCAAGGGTTGGCCACCCACTTATTAATTAGTCATCAAATCAATAGTTCCCAATTTTGGCCTCTAAAAAGAGGCATTTGCCATGCATTTAGGCATCTTGGTGTCCAGATCAAGATTATGCTCTTCCTTTCTCTCTTTGTATTTTTTGTAATGTTTATTCTTTCCTTCCATTAATATTATGTTTATGCCTTTCATTTCCTTTCCTTTACTTAGTTAACTTTTATGTTCTTATTTTGTTTATCTATTTTCCTTTCTTTCATTATGTCTAGCTAAGTTCATTATGTCAAGGTGAAAAGGTTACCCTAATGGTGTAAGAATAACTATGGTATAAACTTAATATGGACTTTAATGTTTAATACTAACATGTTTTATATTTGTTATCTTGTTCA
>SRLM01001266.1:32191-68531 GCA_015708895.1 Populus ilicifolia | reverse complement strand
AGAATTCAATGAATGACAATGATTTTAAGGAAAATGAACATCGTTCGAAAGCTTACTTTGATAATTTTTCTAATGAAAATGAATCAACTGATTTGAATGATTTTGTAGATAAAGATTGATTATTTTATTTTTCTCACATTGTTTTTGTGTTTCTTTTTGAGTGATTTTTGCTAGTTTCTCTCACCCCGGTCAAATGGCGGATAACGGTACTCCGTGACTTAAGTCGGTTCTTTCAGTTTCCCATAATAACTGATATCTGTATATACATTTCTGCAATTCTTTGAATCTCTTTTCCAATTCTCATTTGAAAATGGACACTAATCTTGCAAAATTGAAAAAGTATTTTCCCGCTCTGCCTCAGAATGCGATTACAAAAATTTACCGTGCTAGATGTGCAAGATTGAGATTGTTAATGAATCATGGAGTTCCTGAAGATATTCGCTGGTTGATTGAAGCAAAAGTCCGATTATCAGGTGAGTCCTCTAACTCCTTTATTTCACAGATGCTTGGAATAGGTAAAAGCACTTTTGCAAAGAAACGTCGTGCAAAGCGACTGGAAGTTTGTCATCGATGTGCTAGATGGACTTGTAATACACAATGTTGTTCTTTAGGAATGGTATCTATAAACCGTGAAGATAAAATACAATTCATTAAGGATGGTCTGAGTAAGGAGTCTTTAGATAACCTTCTATTGACTCTTGAGACGCATCCTAGTGGAGATGTGCATCGTGCAATTCATGATTTATGGCAACTATTTCATAAACAACATGATCGACTTAGTCTTGGGAATCTGATTAAAAAAGACCCTGTTTACCAGTTTTTAAGAAAACTGGATGGGAAGCCTATCCCCGACCCATAGAGGGCGTTTAAGCCGTTCTTGGACGTAAAACCAAGGGAAGATGTGAGCCACAATCACAACTACCTGTACATACACATGTTCTTTGTGTCTTTTTGTTTTATTGTGTTTTGTTATTACTTATATTTGTTTTAGTGTGTTTCAGGTTTGTTAGTGTTCGTTATTTCAGGTGATATCTTCTATACTCTATCTTTCTACCTTTAAACATTGAGGACACTTCAATATACACACACACACTTCAATATATGATTGTGGGTTGCATATTGGATTATTACAATATTTATGTTCTTTTGTTAAAGGTAACAACTAAGGGAAAGGGATAGTATATAATTAAAAAAAAAAAAAAAAAATAATAATAAGAGAAAAAGAAAAAAAAAGAAAACAGAATGATAATAATAAAAATGTAGATAAGTTTGGTTTCGTAGCCTCCTCAACCTAAGCAATTAAGCCCGAAGGGGTGTTTTAACACCTAATACCCTAAAGTCAACTGACTTGGGAGCTATTGGCCCAACGCTTGTTACATGGGTTGAGGAGAAAAGCTTAAGGGAATCAAACATTGCACTATCTACATATCTGTATCTGCGACCCGAGTTACTAAGCTCGTAGGGGTGTCTTAACACCTAATGCCCTAAGATCAACTGGTCTGGGAGTCATTAGCTAAAGGCTTGTTACATTGGTTAAAGATGCATGGTGTTTTAAATTATTGTATATTAAAAAAAAAGACAAAAATAATAATCCCAACCCAAGGAAGTAAACCTTAAACATTAGAAAAAAAATTTTATTTTCTTCCAAGAAAAGCCCCATAATTATGTGTTGATATATTGAGCACAAAAGAAAGGTTTATGAATATCTTGTTAAGAGGTATTGAGCAGGTATATAAATCTAACAAAAGTTTGTTTATCTGGATAGAGTAATGGAAGTTAAATGATGAATACCTTGCTTTGTGGAATTTGCAAATTGTTTTTCTATTTTAACGCTTTGATTACTAGGGACTAGTAATAAGCTAGTTGGGGGGAGTGATTAGTACTCAAAAGTGCAATTTTATCATGGTTTTATATCATCATTTTGCACTTAAAGTATCAATAACTCCTTAACTAAAGTACGTTTTATAATAATCTATCTAATAATATAAGATACCTTTAATTTGTGGTAAATGTCCATTTTAAATGCAGGCCTATCACATAAATGAAAGGATTGATTGATGACTTTAAGAACTTCAATTGCAAAGGCAAAGAGATGATCAAACTTAGAAAAGAGATGTCGGTGCAATCCAAACCGGAACACTGTTCGGTAATTGGGTCATATCTGGAGCTATAGATCTCAGATTTAGGCCTACTTTATATGGATGGAAAGGTAAGACATAGGCCTACAACTTTCATATGGAGCCCAAGATCTAAAAAGGCCATTTTCAAGTCCAAATTATTGCAACAACAAAGAAGCCCGAATCTGTCCTCCAGCCCGAGCACTGTTCAGTATTTTGGCCATATCTGGAGTTCTAGAAGTCGAAATGAGCTGAATTTTTTACACAAGAAAGCTGAGACAATTGCCTAGAACTTTCATGTTTTCAAGTGGCTCTAATTTTGACGTCATCAATGACGTTTTGGGCAGACAAGAGAAGATAAGGATTGTCACCAAGTCAATGGTTGGCCATCTACTCATCAATTAGTCATCAAATCAATAGTTTCCAATTTTGGCCTATAAAAGGAGGCATTTGCCAAGCATTTAGGCAACTTGATGTCCAGATCAAGATCATGCTCTTCTTTTCTCTCATTGTATTCTTAATGCTTTGTTTTCATTAATATTAAGTTTATACCTTTCATTTCCTTTCCTTTGCTTTGTTAACTCTTATCTTATTTATGTTCTTATTTTGTTTATCTATTTTTCTTTCTTTCATCATGTCTAGCTAAGTTAATTATGTCAAGGTGAAAAGGTTACACTAATGGTGTAAGAATAAGTATGGTATAAACTTAATATGGACTTTAATGTTTAATACTAACATGTTTTATATTTGTTATCTTGTTCACTCTTTAATACTTTGCTTGTTAAATGATTAATCTTGATTTATGTTGTATAACAATTGGTACAACAAATGCTTGGCACTTTCATAGCCCATACTGTATGGTATAACCGACACCTGAGCTATGAAAGGAACTTGATTTGTTGTTAACATAAGTTATAATCATGAATGTTTGATGAAATTTACAAGTATTAGCATTAATCGAATAAGATGACTAATGTAATCATGTTAACAATCTATAATCTGATTGGAACCTCCTTTGTGTGTGGTTTCCAATTGAATAATAAAAGTTTATACTATACTTGTTTGACATACCATTAGTGGAACCTCTAACCTTGATATTTGTTATTATCATTGTTTAATCCTTGCTTTAATATTTCATCTCAAAGTTCTCATCTTCTTTTTTTTCTTTATCATTGTTGTTACTACTACTACTACTACTAGTATTATTGTTGTTGTTGTTGTATTTTTGTTATTTATAATTTGTACAATAACCTCCCTGTGGTTCGACCCCGGTCTTGCCGGGTTATTTATTACTTTGACACTCCTGCACTTGGGAGAAGACATCAATCTCTTTGTCGTGTCACTACTACTACTAGTTTAGTATTATTATTGCTACTATTATTATTGTTGTTGTTGTTACTATTGTTGTGTATAATTTGTACAATTAACATCCCTATAGTTCGATCCTGGTCTTGTCGGGTTATTTATTACTTCGACACTCCTACACTTGGGAGAAGACATCAATCTTTTAGTCGTGTCAAGTTTTTATTTTCACTTTTCAGTTTTCTTGTATATAACTTTGTTTCTTTTCTCTTGTTTCTTCTTCTTTTGTTTTCTTTTTTTCTTTTATTTTATTCCTATACGTGTGAGAGTGTGGTCATTTACATCAAGTGGTAGACTTTGTAGGGTATCCTCATCATTTTCAAAAAGTATGGCTGAAAAAGATAATCAATCACTTTATAATGAGAATAATGAGAATAACTATGTTAGAAACACTTAGAGACCACATGAATCCCATAGGAACAAGTGCACCATCATGCATAGTTTTTCCTCTCGATGCATCTCATTTTAATTTTAAACTAGGCATTATTCAACTTTTACCTTCTTTTCATGACTTAGAATTGGAAAATCCATACTTGCATTTAAGGGAATTTAAGGAGGTCTGCAACACATATAGTAATTTAAATTGTAGCATGAACACCATCATATTAAAGCTTTTTCCTTTTTCATTAAAAGATAAAGGTAAAACATGACTATAAAATTTAAGACCGGGATCCATTCGTGCTTGGGATGAAATGCAACAACAGTTTTTAAAGACATTTTTCCCATCTCATAGAACAAACTCTTTCAAAAGACAAATCATCACTTTCACTCAAAAACCAAGAGAAATATTTTACCAATATTAGGATAGGTATCGAGACTTAGTACTTACCCTCATCATGGTTTTGAAACATAGAGATTGGTTTCACATTTCTATGAAGGGTTAACACCTAGAGATAGGCAAACGGTTCAATTGATGTGCAATGGAACTTTTGAAAATAAAGACCTTAATGAAGCAATGGAGTACTTAGACTTGTTGAACTTTCAAAAATAAAGACCCTAATAAAGCAATAAAGTACTTAGACTTGTTAGCTAAACATACTCAAAATTGGGACACCGCGGGTACTTATGAGGTATTGAGTAAAACTCAACCTCATACATCTAGTGGAGATATTTACAACCTTAGGGAATATCATGACCTTCAAGCGAAGTTTGCATATTTAGCTAGAAAAGTCGAGGCACTAGAAGTGAAAAAGAGTGGTCAATTAAAATCTATTGAAAACATTGTGTGTCAAATATGAAAAAAAATAAACACTCAACCAATAATTGTCTAACCTTGCCTTCTTTTAAGGAATGTCTCCATAAACAAGTCCATACTTTAAACAGTTTCTAAAGGGCCAATCATAACCCATACTTACAAACATACAACCTTGATTGGAGAAATCACCCAAATTTTAGTTGGAAGAATGAAAACAACAATGCACAAACTTCACAACCACCATTTCAAGCACACCACAATTTCCAAAATTCTCATCGATATGCAGCTCCTTATACTCCACCTTCTAGAAGAAATCTTGAGGAAATATGGCATGCATTCATTGAGAAGCAAGAGACAATCAATACTCAACTTGCTTAAAACATGACAGATTTTAAAGATACTCTTGCAAAATTAACATCTGCTCTCAGTTTTCAAGAGAAAGGTAAGTTTTCATCTCAACCACAACAAAATCCCAAGAGGCAATACAATACAAATGCAAGTAGTTCTAGAAGTCAACACATGGATCAAGTCAAATCAGTCATTACTCTTCGCAAAGGTAAGGTTATTGAAAAGCCCTCTCCTAAACCTTATGAGAAAGATGATGAGTCAATCTCTGAGGGTAAGGAAGGGGTTGAATCTGAAAATTGCAAAGAAAAGACTGATTCTCCGCCAGCACTTCCATTTCCTCAAGCCATGACCAAATAAAGGAAAGTCAATCACAACTCTAAAATCTTTGAAATTTTCAAACAGGTAAGGATCAATATACCTTTGCTAGATGCTATTAAACAGGTTCCTTCTTATGCTAAATTTTTGAAAAATCTATGCACTGTGAAGAGAAAACTGAATGTGAAAAAGAAAGCCTTTTTAGCCGAACAAGTAAATGCTATTCTTCAAAAAAATAATGCTTTGAAATATAAAGACCCTGGTTGTCTTACAATTTCTTGCTTCATTGGAGAACAAAAAATTAAAAAAGTCTTACTTGATCTTGGTGCTAGTGTGAATTTACTTCCATATTCAGTTTTTCATAGTCTCAATCTAGGTGAGTTAAAACCAACTTCTATAACTCTTTTACTTGCTGATAGATCAATAAAAGTGTTTAGAGGAATAATTGAAGATATGTTAGTACAAGTTGATAAATTCATTTATCATGTGGATTTTATTATCTTGGACACACAACCTGTTGAAGTATGTAATTCATTTCCTGTTATTTTAGGACGTCCATTTCTTGCAACTTCTAACGCATTAATTAATTGTAGGAATGGACTTATAAAGTTATTACTTGGAAACATGACATTGGAGATGAATATTTTCAACTTTTGCAAGCAACCTAGAGATGATAATGAATTACAGGAAGTGGACTTTACTAAAAAATTAATTCATGATCAATTTCCAACCACTTCCAGTGAAATTGATATTTGTAAAATCTGATGATTTGCAACTAATTTATTTTCAGGAAGAATCAAAGACAAGTAATTGAAGGTTGTAAATTGAGGAATTGCCACCATGATCAATTAAGTCCATACCTTCAAGTGTTCAACCACCCAAACCTGATTTGAAGCCGTTACCATTCAATCTCAAATACTCATTTTTGGGAGAAAATGAAACTTTTCCGGTAATAATCTCTTCCAAACTTAATGCATATAAAAAAGGTGAGTTATTACAAACTCTGAAAATGTACAAAAATGCTTTAGGATGGACCATGGCTAACATAAAAGGAATTAGTCCTTCGATCTATACACACAGAATTTATTTGGAGGAAAATGTTAAACCCTCTAGGGAAATGCAACAAAGGCTAAATCCTAATATGAAAGAAGTAGTGAAAAATGAAGTCATTAAGCTTCTAGATAATGAAATCATTTATCCTATTTCTGACAACAAATGGGTAAGTCCCAACGCAAGTTGTACTCAAGATGTCTGGAGTCACTATAATAACAAATGAGGACAATGAGTTAATTCCTACTAGAACTATTACTGGTTAGCGCATGTGCATTGATTATAAAAAACTTAATTCAATGACTAGAAAATATCATTTTCCTTTACCTTTCATGGATCAAATCCTAGAAAGAGTTGCAAGTCATAAATTTTATTGTTTTCTAGATGGCTATTTGGGTTATAACCAAATTAAAATTGCATTAGAAGATTAAGAGAATACTACTTTTACATGTCTATTTGGTACTTTTGCATATCAAAAGATGCCTTTTGGATTATGTAATGCACCAGCCACATTTCAAAGATGCATGCTTAGTATATTTAGTGATATGGTTGAACATTTTCTTGAGATTTTCATAGATGATTTTTCTATTTTTGACGATTTATTTGATGATTGTTTGACTAACTTAGAAAAGATTTTGACTGGGTGTGAAGAGAAGAATCTTATGCTAAATTGGGAAAAATGTCATTTTATGGTACCAAACGACATTGTACTTGGTCACATTGTTTCATCAAAAGGAATTGAGGTTGACAAATCTAAAATCAAGTTAATTGCAAACTTGCCAACACCAAAATCTATTAAAGATGTTAGATCATTCTTAGGACATGCTGGTTTTTATAGAAGGTTCATCAAAGATTTTAGCGTAATATCTAAGCCTTTAAGTAACCTTCTAACAAAGGATAATATTTTTGAATGGACTGAACATTGTGAAAAAACCTTTGTTAAACTTAAAAACTTGCTTACTTGTGCTCTTGTCATTCAACCTCCTGATTGGTCATTACCTTTTTAAATAATGTGTGATGCTAGTGATTATGTCGTAGGTGCTGTTTTGGGACAAAAAAAAGATAGGAAACCTTATGTGATTTACTATGCAAGTAAAACTTTAAATAGTACTCAAATGAATTACACCACCACTGAAAAAGAATTACTTGCAACAGTATTTGCATGTGAAAAATTCAGGTCTTATCTTGTTGGCTCACTTGTTGTTGTTTTTAATGATTATGCAGCATAGAAATATCTTTTTTCTAAGAAAGATTTTAAAGCTAGATTGGTGCGGTGGATTTTGTTACTTGAAGAATTTGATATCACAATCAAAAATAAGAAAGGTAGTGAAAATGTTATTGCAGATCACTTGTCAAGATTGACAACAGATTTGAAAACTGACATCACACCAATCGATGACTACTTTCCTGATAAGTCTTTACTTTCCATCTCTACAATGCTCTGGTTTGCTAATATTATCAATTTTCTTGTTTTAGGACAATTGTCAACTCATTGGAGTACCCAAGATAAAAAAAAGTTCTTGAACGAAGTGAAGAACTTTTATTGGGATGACCCTTATTTATTCAAATATTATCCTGATCAAATATTTCAAAGATGTATTCCTGACAATGAGGTAAGTAGTGTCATTAACTTTTATCATTCTAAGGCATGTGAGGGCCATTTCTTATCAAGAAAGACAACTGCAAAAATCTTATAAAGTGGATTTTATTGGCCCACCATGTTCAAAGATTCACATGCATTCTGCAAGTCTTGTGAAAATTGTCAAAAGTTGAGATCAATTTCAAAACGTCACATGATGCCTTTACATCTTATTCTTGTCATTGAGATCTTTGACTGTTGGGGTATAGATTTCATGGGTCCATTCCCTCCATCATTTAGTTTCTTATACATATTGGTCGCAGTAGATTATGTTTCCAAATGGATAAAGGCAATTCCAAGTCGAAACAATGATCATAAAACAATGATAAAGTTTTTGAAAGAAAATATTTCGAGTCGTTTTGGAGTCCTTCGAGCTATAATAAGTGATGGTGGAACACATTTCTGCAACAAGTCATTTGAGTCTTTAATGAAGAAATATGGAATCACACACAAAGTTGCCACCCCTTATCATCCTCAAATAAGTGGACAAGTAGAGCTTGCTAATAGAGAGATCAAACATATTTTGGAGAAAACAATGAACCCTAATAGGAAAGACTAGTCTTTAAGACTTAATGATACACTTTGGACTTATCCAACTACTTATAAAACATCATTAGGTATGTCACCTTATAGACTAGTCTATAGAAAACCTTATCACTTGCATGTGAAACTTGAACATAAAGTTTATTGGGCTATTAAAGTTTTCAATTCAAATCTGGATGATGCTAGTCAAGTGCGAAAATTACAAATAAATAAGCTTGAGGAAATAAGAAATGATGCATATGAAAATTCAAGAATTCATAAAGCAAGAATCAAAGAGTTTCATGACAAGAATATACTAAGAAAACATTCAATATTGGTCAAAAAGTCTTGCTCTATAATTCTAGACTGCATTTATTTCCTGGAAAAGTAAGATCAAGATGGAGCGGTCCTTTTATTGCGAAACATGTGTATCCATATAGGACCTACGACATTGAAAATCCAAAGAATGACAATGTTTTCAAGGTAAATGGACATCGTCTGAAAGTTTACTTTGATAATTTTTTAGTTGAACATGACTCTATTGAATTGGGTGATCCTGTATATAAAGATTGATTTTTTTCTCATATTATTTTTATCTCTTTTTGAGTGATTTTTACTAGTTTCTCTTGCCGCGGTCAAATAACGGATAACGGTACTCCGTGACTTAAGTCGGTTCTTTTAGTTTCCCACAATAACTGATATCTGTGTATATATTTATGCAATTCTTTGAATCTCTCTTCCAATTCTCATTTGAAAATGGACACTTATCTTGAAAAATTAAAAAAGTATTTTCCCACTCTGCCTCAGAATGCGATTATAAAAATTTATCGTGCTAAATGTGCAAGATTGAGATTGTTAATGAATCATGGAATTCCTGAAGATATTTGCTAATTGATTGAAGCAAAGGTCCGATTATCAGGTGAGTCCTCTAACTCCTTCATTTCACACATGCCTAGAATAGGTAAAAGCAGTTTTGCAAAGAAACGTCGTGCAAAATGACTGAAAGTCTGTCATTAATGTGCTAGATGGACTTGTAATGCACAATGTTGTTCTTTAGGAATGGTATCTATAAACTATGAAGATAAAATACAATTCATTAAGGATGGCCTAAGTAAGGAGTCTTTAGATAATCTTCTATTGACTCTTAAGACGCATCCTAGTAGAGATGTGCATTGTGCAATTCATGATTTATAACCACTATTTCATAAAAAACATGATCGACTTAGTCTTGGGAATTTGACTAAAAAAGACCCTGTTTACTAGTTTTTAAGAAAACTAGATGGGAAGCCTATCCCCAACCCATAGAGGGCATTTAAGCTGTTCTTAGATGTAAAACCAAGGGAAGATATGAGCCATAATCACAACTACATGTACATACACATGCTTTTTTAAAAGTAAATAAATAAATAAATAAAGAGAGAGAGTGAGAGTTTGTGAGACTTTAACTGGCCTTTATATAGGTGGTATGATTGCCTTTCTAATTTTATATCTATAAAACCCTCTCTTCTTTCCTTTCATTTCTACTCAACCTATACATTCAACAAATACAGAAGTTTGTAGAAATGGCAAGTTTCTTAGGTCATCATATAAGAAATATTTGTGTTTTTGGTGGATCTAGTCCTGGAAAAGAAAAGGAGTTTTTAGAATAAGCAAATCATCTTAGTCAAGTGCTAGTTGAGAAAAAGATTCATTTAGTGAATGGGGGAGGTGGTCTTAGGTCAATGGGAGGTGTGTCAATAGCTGTATTTTTATAAGGTAGTCAAGTTTTGAGGGTCCTCCCCGAAGCTTTGGCACAAGGGGACATCATTGGAAAAACAATTGGAGAGGAACTTTAGGTCTCCACAATGTCTGCTCAAATAAATGCAATGTTTAACCATGTTGATGCCTTCATTGCTTAGGCATATTGGAAGAGATCTTTCATATTTCCTCTTAGGCCCAACTACACATTCACCATAAACCCATAGGTTTGTTAAATGTTAATGGTTATTATGAGAAGTTGTTGTCTTTTCTTGATCATATTATAGAACAGGAATTTCTAACATCTTCTGCACGACAAATCATAATCTCTGCTGCTACTGCTGAACAATTGATTGACCAGCTACAATATTTCATTCATGTAATTGATCCTTCCATGAGTCGCATAAATTGGTCACCTAAGAAAAACCGTAAAAAGCCTAGATTGGCCCTCATTTATGAATTTTTATGTCTTTTGGTTTTATTGAGTTTTGTTGTTTCTTATATTTGTTTCAATATGTTTCAGGTTTGTCAGTGTTCGTTCTTTCAGGTGATATCTTCTATAATCTATCTTTCTATCTTTAAACATTGAGGACAATGTCTCGTTTTAGTTGGGGGGAGAGGGTAGTAGCCAAAGAAAAAAACTAACTATGTTTTTTATTTCATAAAACATGTGCAAAATTGTTGTTACTATGATGGTAGAGTAAGGAGAACTTTTTATGACTCTTGAGATACATCTTAGTAATCATTCGTAACAAGGTCTATCATAATACTTCTTGAAATATTCACATTTACAGACTCTCGCATTGTTATCACTTAATTCTGCTCATATACTTATTTAACATGTATTCTTAAACCTTAATTTACACACACACACTTTAAACATATGATTGTGGGTTGCATATTCAATTATTATATTATTTATGTTCTTTTGTTAAAGGTAACAACTAAGGAAAATGAATAGTATATAATTAAAAAAAAGAAAAGAAAAGAAAAAAGATAATAATAAAAATGTAGATAAGTTTTGTTTCGTAGCCTCCCTAACCTAAGCAATTAAGACCTAAGGGGTGTTTTAACACCTAATACCTTAAAGTCAACTGACTTGGGAGCTACTGGCCCAACACTTATTATATGGGTTGAGAAGAAAAGCTTAAGGGAATCAAACATTGCACTATCTACATAGTAGTATCTGGGACCTGAGTTACTAAGCTCGTAGGGGTGTCTTAACACCTAATGACCTAAGACGTTAGTTTAAGAGTCATTAGCTGAAAGCTCGTTATATGGGTTAAAGATACATGATGTTTTTAAATTATATGTATGTATGTATATATATATATAAGTCAAAAATAATAATCCCAACCCAAAGAAGTTAACCTTAAACATTAGAACAAAAAATTTATTTTCTTTCAAGAAAAGCCCCATAATTATTTGTTGATACATGGAGCATAAAAGAAAGGTTTATGAATATCTTATTAAGAGGTATTGAGTAGGTATATAAATTTATTAAGAGTTTGTTTATTTGGATAGATTAATGGAAGTTAAATGATGACTATCTTGCTTTGTTGAATTTGCAAAGTATTTTAAGACATTGATTACTAGAGACTAGTAATAAGCTAATTGGGGGGTGTGATTGATACTTAAAACTATATTTTTATCAAGGTTTTATATCATCATTTTGCACTCGAAGTATTAATAACTCCTTAACTAAAGCATGTTTTATAATAACGTATTTAATAATATAAGATACCATTAATTTAAGGTAATTGCTCATTTTAAATGCAGGCCTATCACATAAATGAAAAGATTGATTGATAAATTTAAGAACTGAAATTTAAAGGATAAAAACATGGTAATTAGGTCATATATAAAGCTATAGATCTCAGATTTATGTCTACTTTATATGGATGAAAAGATAAGACATAGGCCTACAACTTTCATATGGAGCCCAAGATCTAAATAGGCCATTTTCAAGTCCAAATTGTTGCAATAACAAAGAAGCCCATCTGTCTTCCAGCCCGAGCACTGTTTAGTATTTTGGCCATATCTGGAGTTCTAGAAGTCAAAATGAGCTGAAATTTTTACACAAGAAAGCTGAGACAATTTTCTACAACTTTCATGTTGAAGTGGCTCTAATTTTGATGTTATTAATGATGTTTTGGGCAAACAAGAGAAGAAAAGGATTTTCACCAAGTCAAGAGTTAGTCACCCACTCATCAATTGGTCATCAAATCAATTATTTCTAATTTTGGCCTATAAAAGGAGGCTTTTGCCATGCATTTAGGCATCTTGGTGTCCAGATCAAGATCATGCTCTTGTTTTCTCTCTTTGTTTTTTTTTTGTAATATTTATGCTTTGCTTTCATTAATATCAAGTTTATATGTTTCAATTCCTTTCCTTTGCTTTAGCAACTCTTATCTTATTTATGTTCGTATTTTGTTTACTATTTTTCTTTCTTTCATTATGTCTAGCTAAGTTTATTATGTCAAGGTGAAAAGGTTACACTAATGGTGTAATAATAAGTATAGTATAAACTTAAGATGGATTTTAATGTTTGATACTAACATATTTTATATTTGTTATCTTGTTCGCTCTTTAATACTTTGCTTGTTCAATTACTAATGTTGATTTATGTTGCATAACACTTGGTATAACGAATGCTTGGCACTTTCATAGCCCATACTGTATGGTATAATCGACACCTAAGCTATGAAAGGAACTTGATTTGTTGTTAACATAATCATGAATGCTTGACGACATTTACAAGTATTACATTAATTGAATAAGATGACTAATGTAATCATGTTAAAAATATATAATATGATTTGAACCTCCTTTATGTGTGGTTTCCAATTGAATAATAAGAGTTTATACTATACTTGTTTTACATACTATTAGTGGATCTTCTAACCTTGACATTGTTTGTTATCATTGTTTGATCCTTACTTTAATTTTTTATCTCAAAGTTCTCATTAATTTTTCTTCTTCTTCTTCTTTGTTATTGTTCTTACTACTACTACTACTACTAGTATTATTAGTATTATTATTGCTACTATTATTGTTGTTGTTATTGTTACTATTGTTGTTGTTTATAATTTATATAATTAACCTCCTTGTGGTTCAACCTTGGTCTTCCCAGGTTATTTATTACTTCGACACTCCTGCATTTGGGAGAAGACATCAATCTTTTAGTCGTGTTAGTATGTCAAATAAGTATAGTATAAACTCTTATTACTTAGTTGGAAACCACATATAAAGGAGGTTCCAATCTGATTAAAGATTGTTAACATGATTACATTAGTCATCTTATTCGATTAATGCTAACACTTGTAAATCTTGTCAAGCATTCATGATTATAACTTATGTTAACAACAAATCAAGTTTCTTTCATAGCTCACGTGTTGGTTATACCACACAGTATGGGCTATGAAAGTGCCAAGCATTTATTATACCAAGTGTTATACAATATAAATCAAGATTAGTCATTCAGCAAGCAAAGTATTAAAAAGTGAACAACATAACAAATACAAAACATGTTAATATCAAACATTAAAGTCCATATTAAGTTTACACTATACGTATTCTTACACCATTAGTGTAACCTTTTTTCCTTGACATAATAAACTTAGCTAAACATAATAAAATAAAGAAAAAAATAAGAACATAAATAAGATAAGAGTTAACTAAGTAAAGAAAAGGAAATGAAAGGCATAAACTTGATATTAATGAAAACAAAGCATAAAGAATACAAAGAGAGAAAACAAGAGCATGATCTTGATCTGGAAACCAAGACACCTAAATGCATGACAATTGCTTCCTTTTATAGGCCAAAATTAGAAACTATTGATTTGAAAACTAATTGATGAGTGGGTGACCAACTATTGACTTGGTGACAATCCTTATCTTCTCTTGTCTACCTAAAACATCATTCGTAACATCAAAATTAGAGACACTTGAAAACATGAAAGTTCTTGGAAATTGTCTCAGCTTTCTTGTGTAAACATTCTAGGTCATTTGTGGTTCTAGAACTCCAAATATAGGTCAAACACTAAACAGTGCTCGGGTTGGAGGATAGATTCAGACTTATTTGTTGCTCCAATTTGGACTTGAAAATGGCCTTTTTAGATTTGAGCTCCATATGAAAGTTCTAAGCCTATGTCTAACCTTTCTATCCATATAAAATAGACCTAAATCTAAGATTTACAACTCTAGAGATGACCCAATTATGGAATAGTGTTCTGGTTTGGACTGCACCGACATCTCTTTTCTAAGTTTGGCCATCTCTTTGTCCTTTCAATTTCAGTTCTTAAATTCATCAATCAATCCTTTCATTTATGTGATAAGCTTGCATTTAAAATGAACATTTACCACAAATTAAAGTATCTTATATTATTAGAAATATTATTATAAAACATGCTTTAGTTAAGGAGTTATTGATACTTTATGTGCAAAAGGATGACATAAAACCTTGATAAAAAATGCACTTTAAAGTACTAATCAGAAACCACACACAAAGAAGGTTCCAATCAGATTATAGATCGTTAACATGATTATATTAGTCATCTTATTCGATTAATGCTAACACTTGTAAATCTTGTCAAGCATTCATGATTATAACTTATGTTAACAACAAATCAAGTTCCTTTCATAGCTCAGGTGTCGGTTATACCATACAGTATGGGCTATGAAAGTGCCAAGCATTTGTTGTACCAATTGTTATACAACATAAATCAAGATTAATCATTTAACAAGCAAAGTATTAAAGAGTGAACAAGATAACAAATATAAAACATGTTAGTATTAAACATTAAAGTCCATATTAAGTTTATACCATACTTATTCTTACACCATTAGTGTAACCTTTTCACCTTGACATAATTAACTTAGCTAGACATAATGAAAGAAAGGAAAATAGATAAACAAAATAAGAACATAAAAGTTAACTAAGGAAAGGAAAGGAAATGAAAGGCATAAACTTGATATTAATGAAAACAAAGCATAAAGAATACAAAGAGAGAAAACAAGAGCATGATCTTGATCTGGACACCAAGATGCCTAAATGCATGGCAAATGCCTCCTTTTATAGGCCAAAATTGGGAACTATTGATTTGATGACTAATTGATGAGTAGGTGGCCAACCCTTGACTTGGTGACAATCCTTATCTTCTCTTGTCTGCCCAAAACGTCATTGATGACGTCAAAATTAGAGCCACTTGAAAACATGAAAGTTCTAGGAAATTATCTCAGCTTTCTTGTGTAAAAAATTCAATTCATGTCAACTTCTAGAACTCTAGATATGGCCAACATACTGAACAGTGCTCGGGCTAGAGGATAAATTCGGGCTTCTTTATTGTTGCAACAATTTGGACTTGAAAATGACCTTTTTAGATCTTGGGCTACATATAAAAGTTATAGGCCTATGTCTTACCTTTCCATCCATATGACACAATTACCAAACAGTATTCCGGTTTGGATTGTACCGACATCTCTTTTCTAAGTATAGCTATCTCTTTATCCTTTGCAATTTAAGTTCTTAAAGTTATCAATCAATCCTTTTATTTATATGATAGGCTTGCATTTAAAATGAACATTTTCCATAAATTAAAGGTATCTTATATTATTAGATAGATTACTATAAAACATACTTTAGTTAAGGAGTTCTTGATACTTCAAGTGCAAAATGATGATATAAAACCATGATAAAAATGCACTTTGGAGTACTAATTATACCCCCCAACTAGCTTATTACTAGTCCTTAGTAATCAAAGCGTTAAAATAGAGAAACAATTTGGAAATTCCACAAAGCAAGGTATTCAGCATTTAACTTCCATTACTTTATCCAGATAAAGGAACTCTCATTAAATTTATATACCTGCTTAATACCTCTTAACAAAATATTCATAAACCTTTCTTTTGCGCTCAATGTATCAAAATACAATTATGGGGCTTTTCTTGGAAGAAAATAAATTTTTTGTTCTAATGTTTAATGTTAACTTCCTTGGGTTGGGATTATTATTTTTTTCTTTTTTTTAATATATATACATATAATTTAAAACACTATGCATCTTTAACCCATGTAACGAGCTTTCAGCTAATGACTCTCAGACTAGTTGGTCTTAAGGCATTAGGTGTTAAGACACCCCTACGAGCTTAGTAACTCCAGTTGTAGATACTGATATGTAGATAGTACAATGTTTGATTCCCTTAAGCTTTTCTCCTCAATCTATGTAACAAGCGTTAGGCCAATAGCTCCCAAGTTAGTTGACTTTAGGGTATTAAGTGTTAAAACACCCCTTCGGGCTTAATTGCTTAGGTTAGGGAGGCTATGAAACCAAACTTATCTATATTTTTATTATTATAAGTTTTTTTTCTTAATTATATACTATCTTTTTCCCTTAGTTGTTACCATTAACAAAAGAACATAAATAATGTAATGATCCAATATGCAACCCGCAATCATATGTTGAAGTATGTGTGTGTAAATTAAGGTTTAAAAATACATGTTAAATAAGTATATGAGTAAAATTAAGTAATAACAATGCAAGAGTTTGTAAATCTGAATATTTCAAAAAGTATTATGACAGACCTTGTTACGAATGATTACTAAGATGCGTCTCAATAGTCATAAAAGATTCTCCTTACTCTGCTATTATAGTAACAACCATTTTGCACATGCTTTATGAAATAGAAAACACATTTTTTTTTTAGCTACTAGCTTCTCCCCCCAACTAAAACAAGACATTGTCCTCAATGTTTAAAGGTAGAAAGATAGAGTATAGAAGATATCACCTGAAATAACGAACATTGACAAAACTAAAACACACTAAAACAAATATAAGTAACAACAAAACACAATAATAAAACCAAAAGACACAAAGAGCATGTGTATGTACAGGTAGTTGTGATTGTGGCTCACATCTTCCCTTCATTTTACGTCCAAGAACAGCTTAAACTCCCTCTATGGGTCGAGGATAGGCTTCCCATCCAGTTTTCCTAAAAACTGGCAAACAGGGTCTTTTCTAGTTTGATTTCCAAGACTAAGTCGATCATGTTCTTTATGAAATAGTGGCCATAAATCATGAATTGCACGATGCACATCTTCACTAGGATGTGTCTCAAGAGTCAATAGAAGGTTATCTAAAGACTTTTTACACAGGCCATCCTTAATGAATAGTATTTTATTTTCACGGTTTATAGATATCATTCCTAAAGAATGACATTGTGCGTTACAAGTCCATCTAACATATTAATGACAGACTTTCAGTCGTTTTGTATGATGTTTCTTTGCAAAAGTGCTTTTACCTGTTCCAGACATGTGTGAAATGAAGGAGTTAAAGGACTCACCTGATAATCGGACCTTTGCTTCAATCAACCAACGAATATCTTCATGAATTCCATGATTCATTAACAATCTCAATCTTGCAAATCTAGCATGATACATTTTTGTAATCGCATTCTAAGGTAGAGTGGGAAAATACTTTTTTAATTTTTCAAGATTTGTGTCCATTTTCAAATGAGAATTGGAAGAGAGATTCAAAGAATTGCACAAAAATATACACAAATATCAGTTATTGTGGTAAACTGAAAGAACCGACTTAAGTCACGGAGTACCATTATCCGCTATTTGACTGGGGTGAGAAAAACTAGCAAAAATCACTTAAAAAGGAACACAAAAATAATGTGAGAAAAACAAAATAATCAACCTTTATCTACAAGATCATTCAAACCAGTTGATTCATTTTCACCAGGAAAATTATCAAAGTAAGCTTTCAAATTATATCCATTTTCCTTAAAATCATTGTTATTCATTGAATTCTCAATATCACAGGCCCCATAAGGATTGCTCCATCTTAGTCTTAGCTTTTTAGGGAATGCATAGAGTTGAGAATTATAAAACAAAACTTTTTAACCAGTATCAACTTTTTGACAATTTTCACAAGTTTTATAGAATGCATGCGTATCCTTAAACATGGTGGGCCAATAAAATCCATTTTGAAAGATTTTTGCAGTTGTCTTTTTTTACGAGAAATGACTTTCACATGCTTTAGAATGACAAAGTTTAATGACACTACTTACCTCATTGTCGGGAATGAATTTTTGAAATATTTGATCAGGATAATATTTGAATAAGTTAGGGTCATCCCCATAAAAGTTCTTCACTTCGTTTAAAAACTTTTCTTTGTCTTTGGTACTCCAATCAGCTGGCAAATCTCCTAAAGTAAGAAAATTGATATTTTTATCATACCAAGGAATTGGATTAAAAGAAAGTAGGGATTCGTTAGGAAAGTAATCATCGATGGTGTGGTGTCAGATGTTGAATTTATTGTCACTGTTGATAAAAGATTCACATCAACATTTTCAGTGTGTTTTTCATCTATGATTTCTTCCTCATAATAAATCATTTGCAAATCTTCTGATTCTTCCAACTCATTTTTACTTAAAGTAGATTCAAGTTGATCATAAACTAATTCATCAATATGATCTACTTCTTGTAAATCATTATCATCTCCAGGTTTCTTGCAAATGTTGAAAATATTCATTTTCAATGTCATGTTTCCAAAAGATAGCTTCATCAGTCCATTCCTAGAATTAATCAATGCGTTATAAGTTGCAAGATACGGACGTCCTAAAATAATAGGAAATGATTACATGCTTCAACAGGTTGTGAGTCCAAGACAACAAAATTCATAGGATAAATGAATTTATCAACTTGTACTAACACATCTTCAATTATTCCTCTAGGCACTTTTTATCAGCAAGTAAAAAAAATATAGAAGTTGGTTTTAACTCACCTAGATTGAGACTTTGAAAAACTGAATATGAAAATAAATTCACATTAGCAACAAGATCAAGTAAGGCTCTTTCAATTTTATGCTCTCTAATAAAGCAAGAAATTGTAAGACAACCAGGGTCTTTATATTTCAAAGCATTATTGTTCTGAAGAATAACACTTACTTGTTTGGCTAGAAAGGCTTTCTTTTTCACATTCAGTTTCTTCTTTACAGTGCATAAATCCTTCAAAAATTTAGCATAATAAGGAACCTGTTTAATAGCATCCAGCAAAGGAATATTGATCCTTACTTGTTTGAAAATTTCAAAGATTTCAAAGTTATGATTGACTTTCCTTTGTTTGGTCATGACTTAAGGAAATGGAAGTGCTGGCGGAGAATCAATCTTTTCTTCGCAATTTTTATATTCAACCCCTTCTTTACCCTTAGAGATTGACTCATCATCTTTCTCATAAGGTTCAAGAGAAGGTTTTCAATAACCTTACCACTACGAAGAGTAGTGACTGATTTGACTTGATCCATGTGTTGGCTTCCGGAACTACTTCCATTTGCATTGTATTGCCCCTTGGGATTTTGTTGTGGTTGAGATGGAAACTTACCTTTCTCTTGGAAACTGAGAGTAGATGTTAATTTTGCAAGAATATCTTTAAAATCTATCATGTTTTGAGCAAGTTGAGTATTGATTGTCTCTTGCTTTTCAAAGAATGCATGTAATGTTTTCTTAAGATTTCTTCTAAAAGATGGAGCATAAGAAGGTGCATATCCATGAGAATTTTAGAAATTATGGTGTGCTTGAAACGGTGGTTGTGAATTTTGGAAAATTGTTGTTCTCACTCTTCCAACTAAAATTTAGGTGATTTCTCCAACTAGAGTTGTATGTTTATGAGTATGGGTTATGGTTGGCCCTCTAGAAACTGTTTAAAGCATGGGCTTATTCATGGAGACATTCTTTAAAAGAAGGCAAGGTTGGACAGTTATTGGTTGAGTGTTCATTTGTCTCACATATTTGACATGTAATTTTTTCAATAGATTTTAATTGACCACTCTTTTTCAACTTTAATGCCTTAACTTTTCTAGCGAAAGATGCAAACTTAACTTGAAGGTCATGATCTTGCCTAAGGTTGTACATACCTCCGCTAGATGTATGAGGTTGAGTTTTACTTGGTGCCTCATAAGTACCCGCGGTGTCCTAATTTTGAGCATTTTTAGTTAACAAGTCTAAGTACTTCATTGCTTCATCGGGATCTTTATCTTCAAAAGTTCCATTGCACATCAATTCAACCATTTACCTATCTTTAGGTGTTAACCATTCATAAAAATATGAAACCAATCTTTATGTTTCAAAACCATGATGAGGGCAAGTAATAAGCAAGTATCGATACCTATCCCAACATTGGTAAAATGTTTCTCCTGGTTTTCAAGTGAAAGTGGTGATTTGTCTTTTGAAAGAGTTTGTTCTATGAGATGAGAAAAAATTCTTTAAAAACTGTTGTTGCATTTCATCCCAAGCACGAATGGATCCTAGTCTCAAATTTTATAGTCATGTTTTAGCTTTATCGTTTAATGAAAAAGAAAAAAGCTTTAATCTAATGGTGTTCATGCTACAATTTAAATTATTTATATGTGTTGCAGACCTCCTCAAATTCCCTTAAACGCAAGTATGGATTTTCCAATTCTAAACCATGAAAAGAAGGTAAAAATTGAATAATGCCTGATTTAAAATTAAAATGAGATGCATCGGGAGGAAAAACTATGCATGATGGTGCATTTGTTCTTGTGGGATTCATCTGGCCTCTAAGTGTTCTAGCACAATTATTTTCATTATTCTTATTATGAAGTAATTGATTATTTTCTTCTATCATATTTTCTAAAAATGATGAGGATACCCTATAAAGTCTACCACTTGATGTATGTGACCACACTCTCATACATGTGTAGGAATAGAATAAATGGAAAAAGAAAACAAAAGAAGAAGAAATAAGAGAAAAGAAACAAAGTTATATACAAGAAAAGTGAAAAGAGAAAATAAACTAAAAATTATAATTTATACAAAACCTACCTTCCCAGCAACGGTGCCAAAAACTTGACACGACGAAAAGATTAATGTCTTCTCCCAAGTACAGGAGTGTTGAAGTAATAAATAACCCAGTAAGACCGGGGTCGAACCACATGGAGGTTAATTGTACAAATTATAAACAACTATTATAAACAATGATAATAGTAACAATAACAACAACAATAATAATAGTAACAATAATAATACTAATAATAATACTAGTAGTAGTAATAGTAATAATAATAACAACAACAACAACAACAACAACAACAATAATGAAAAAAAAATTGATGAGAACTCTGAGATGGAAAATTAAAGTAAGGATTAAACAACGATAACAAACAATGTCAAGGTTAGAGGATCCACTAATAGTATGTCAAACAAGTATAGTATAAACTCTTATTATTCAATTGGAAACCATACACAAAGGAGGTTCCAATCATATTATAGATTGTTAACATAATTGCATTAGTCATCTTATTCAATTAATGCTAATNATAAATCAAGATTAGTCATTTAACAAGCAAAGTATTAAAGAGTGAACAAGATAACAAATATAAAACATGTTAGTATCAAACATTAAAGTCCATATTAAGTTTATACTATACTTATTCTTACACCATTAGTGTAAGTAACCTTTTTCACCATGACATAATTAAGTTAGCTAGACATAATGAAAGAAAAAAAAAATAAGATAAAAGAAGAACATAAATAAGATAAAAGTTCACTAACTAAATGAAAGGAAATGAAAGGCATAAACTTGATATTAATGAAAGCAAAGCATAAGCAATACAAAGAGAGAAAGCAAGAGCATGATCTTAATCTAGACACCAAGATGCCTAAATGCATGGCAAATGCCTCCTTTTATAGGTCAAAATTGGGAACTATTGATTTGATGACTAATTAATGAGTAGGTGACCAATTCTTGACTTGGTGACAATCCTTATCTTTTTTTGTCTGCCTAAAACTTCATTGATAACGTCAAAATTGGAGTTACTTAAAAACATGAAAGTTGTAGCTTTCTTGTGTAAAACATTCAGCTCATTTTGACTTTTAGAACTCGAGATATGGCCAAAATACTAAATAGTACATGGGCTAAAGGACATATTTAGGCTTCTTTATTGATGTAACAAGTTGGACTTGAAAATGATCTTTTTAGATCTTGGGCTCCATATGAAAGTTGTAGGCGTATGTCTTACCTTTCCATCCATATAAAGTAGACCTAAAAATGAGATCTAAAGCTCCAGCTATGACTCAATTACCAAATAGTATTCCGGTTTGGATTGCATCGACATCTCTTTTCTAAGTTTGGCCATCTATTTGTCCTTTCAATTTCAGTTCTTAAATTCATCAATCAATCTTTTTATTTATGTGATAGGCTTGCATTTAAAACAAACATTTACCATAAATTAAAGGTATCTTATATTATTAGATATCTTATTATAAAACATGCTTTAGTTAAGGAGTTATTGATACTTCAAGTGCAAAATGATGATATAAAACCATGATAAAAATGCACTTTTGAGTACTAATCACTCGACTTTGGTCTTGCCGAGTTATTTATTATTTTGACACTCCTACACTTGGAAGAAGACATCAATTTTTTGGTCATGTCATGTTTTTTGCATCATTGCCTAGGAGGTAAATTCTTGTATAAATTATAGAATTTATTTTATTTTCTTTTGACTTTTCTTGTATCAAACTTTGTTTCTTTTATTTTATTTTTTTCTCTTTTGTTTTCTTTTTTTTTATTCTATTTTTACACGTGCATGAGAGTTTGCTCACTACATTAAATGGTAGACTTTATAAGGCTGAAGAAGATAACCAATCACATTATAATTAGAATAATAAGAATAACTGTGTTAGAACACTTAGAGACCTGACACGACTAAAAGATTGATGTATTATTCCAAGTGCAGAAGTGTCAAAGTAATAAATAACCTGGTAAGATTATGGTCGAATCACAAAGAGGTTAATTGTACAAATTATAAACAACAACAACAACAACAATAATATTAGTAGTAGTAGTAGTAGTAATAATAATAATAAAAAGGAAGAAAAAGAAGAAATTGATGAGAACTTTGAGATGGAAGATTAACATAAGGATTAAAAAATGATAATATCAAATGTCAAGGTTAGAGGTTCCACTAATGGTATGTCAAACAAGTATAATATAAACTCTTATTATTCAATTGGAAACCACATATAAAGAAGGTTCCAATCAGATTATAAATTGTTAACATGATCATGCATCTTATTCAATTAATTCTAATACTTGTAAATCTTATCAGGCATTCATGATTATAACTTATGTTAACAACAAATCAAGCTCCTTTCATTGCTCAGGTGTTGGTTATACCATATAGTATGGGCTATGAGAGTGCCAAGTATTTGTTATGCCAAGTGTTATACAACATAACATTAGTTATTTAACAAGTATTAAAGAGTGAACAAAATAACAAATACAAAACATGTTAGTATTAAACATTAAAGTCCATATTAAGTTTACACTATACTTATTCTTACACCATTAATTTAACCTTTTCACTTTGACATAATAAACTTAACTGAACATTATGAAATTTAACTTGATATTAATGAAAGCAAAACATAAACATTATAAAAAAATACTAAGAGAGAAAGCAAGAGTATGATCTTGATCTATAAACCAAGATTTCTAAATACATGGCAAATGCCTCCTTTTAGAGGCCAAAATTGAAAACTATTGATTTGATGACTAATTAGTGACAATCCTTATCTTTTCTTGTTTGCTCAAAACATCATTGATAAAGTTAAAATTGTAACCACATGAAAACATGAAAATTGAAGAAAATTATCTCAGCTTTCTTATGTAAAAATTAAGGTCATTTCGACTTCTATTATTGTTTTGAACCAGGGTTTTTAAATTGTAGTGCAACTAGGGTTTTTATATTTCAAAACATTATTGTTTTGAAGAATGACACTTACTTGTTCGACTAAAAAGACTTTCTTTTTCACATTCAGTTCCTCTTCACAGTGCATAGATCTTTTAAAAATTTAGCATAGAAAGGAACCTGTTTAATAGCATCCAGCAAATGTATATTGATTGACACGATGAAAAGATTAATGTCTTCAGCATAGGAGTGTCGAAGTAATAAATAACTCGGTAAGACCGGGGTTGAACCATAGGAATGTTAATTGTATAAATTACAGATAACAACAATAACAATAACAACAACAACAATAATAATAATAATAATAAAGTAAAAGAAAGAGAAGAAGAAGAAAAAGATGAGAACTTTGAGATGGAATATTAATGTAAGGATTAAACAATGATAATAACAAATGTCAAGGTTAGAGGTTCCACAAATGGTTTGTCAAACAAGTATAATATAAACTCTTATTATTCAATTGGAAACCACACACAAAGGAGGTTCCAATCAGATTATAGATTGTTAACATGATTACATTAATTATCTTATTCAATTAATGCTAATACTTGTAAATCTCATCAAGCATTCATGATTATAACTTATGTGAACAACAAATCAAGTTCCTTTTATAGCTTAGGTGTCGCTTACCATACAGTATAGGCTATGAAAGTGCCAAGCATTTGTTGTATCAAGTGTTATATAACATAAATCAAGATTAGTCACTTAACAACCACAGTATTAAAGAGTGAACAAAATAACAAATATAAAACATGTTAGTATTAAACATTAAAGTCCATATTAAGTTTACAATATACTTCTTCTTACACCATTAATGTAACCTTTTCACCTTGACATAGTAAACTTAACTAAACATTATGAAAGAAAGAAAAATAAATAAACAAAATAAGAACATAAATAAGATAAAAGTTAACTAAGTAAATGAAAGGAAATGAAAGGCATAAACTTGATATTAAAGATAGCAAAGCATAAACCTTACAAAAGATACAAAAAGAGAAAGCAAAACATCATATTGATCTCGACACCAAGATGCCTAAATGCATGGTAAATGCCTCCTTTTATAGGCCAAAATTAGAAACTATTGATTTGATGACTAATTGATGAGTGGGTGGCCAACTCTTGACTTGATGACAATCCTTATCTTTTCTTGTCTACCCAAAACATTATTAATAACATCAAAATTGTAATTACTTGAAAACATGAAAGTTGTAGAAAATTATCTCAGCTTTCTTGTGTAAAAAATTAAGGTCATTTAGACTTCTAGAACTCTAGATATGGGCCAATCACCGAACAGTGCGTGGGCCTAATAACATATTCAGGCTTCTTTGTTATTGCTATAATTTGGACTTGAAAATGACCTTTTTAAATTTAGGTTCCATATAAACGTTGTAGGCCTCTGTCTTAACTTTCCATCCATATAAAGTAGACCTAAATCTAAGATCTACAGCTTCAGATATGACTCAATTATCGAACAGTGTTCTGGTTTGGACTGCATCATCATCTCTTTTATAAGTTTAGCCATCTTTTTATCCTTTCAATTTAAGTTCTTGAATTCATCAATCAATCTTTTTATTTATGTGATAGGACTGCATTTAAAATGAAAATTTATCATAAATTAAAGGTATCTTATATTATTAGATGTATTATTATAAAACATGCTTTAGCTAAGGAGTTATTGATACTTCAATTGCAAAAATGATGGATTAAAACCTTGATAAAAATGTACTTTCAAGTACTAATCAAGATCACATAAATCACATAAGAACAAGTGCACTATCATGCATAGTTTTCCCTTTTAATGCATCTCATTTTAATTTTAAGTTAGACATTATTGAACTTTTACCTTCTTTTCATGACTTAGATTTAGAAAATCCATACTTGTATTCAAAAGAATTTGAGGAGCTCTGTAACACGTATAATGACTCAAATTGTAGCATTAACACCATGAAATTAAAGCCTTTTCCATTTTCATTAAAAAATAAAACTAAAACATGGCTACAAAATTTGAGAACTACATCCATTCGTGCTTAGGATGAAATGCAATTGTAGTTTTTAAAGAAGTTTTTCCTATCTCACAAAACAAACTTTTTCAAAAGACAAATCACCACTTTCACTCAAAAACCAGGAGAAATATTTTACCAATATTGGGATAGGTATCGAGACTTGCTTAATACTTGCCCTTATCATGGTTTTGAAACATGGAGATTTGTTTTATATTTTTATAAAGGGTTAACACCTAGAGATAGGCAAAGGGTTGAATTGATGTGTAATGAAACTTTTGAAGATAAAGACCCTGATGAAGCAATAGAGTACTTAGACTTGTTTTATAATTTTATGTTATAAATTCTAATTTGTTACTATAAAAGAAGGTTGCATGATTTTTGGTATGACATAGAAAAAGCAAAAAGATATATGAGAGATAATGGTCTTAAAAGATGGAATGAGGTGGTGGTTTGGTGGCAATTGAAACTGCCATTCATCTTGGGGGTATATGGATGCAATATATTGAGCACGTGACATCTAAGTGGTTCGCATAAAGATAATAGTTTGGTACCGACAACTAGAACCAATAAATGCATGGTTTAGTGACCATGCACATTGACAGCTCCGTCCCATTTTGTGCATATGCAAAGTGGATAGTAATATTAATTTAAATGAAATATATCATTAATTAATTTGTTGTTGCTTATAAATATATATATTTAACTTACAACCTCTTTTTTTTTCCCTTACAGACTATGTCTCTTAGACGTGAGCTAAGCCCAATAAATTTATTTATATAAACGCATATGCAGAGTCAAGATCGCTAAAAAGGGGTACAATAGTTCTTAGACAACCATGCTCAACACCACGTGGTATGTTTGTTTAATCATTTTATTTCTTAAGTTATTATTTTCTTGAATTGAATATAATACTTTTTTAAAAATTTTCAAAAGGCTGCTAGTTGAGGGAGAGATATGAGGATAATCCTTTGACCCATCTGGATTTGTGGATGGAGCATCACCTGGTAAAACCAATAAAAATAGGGTCTACATGCTCTATAACATTATGACCAAAAACATACAGGCAGCTCGGTAGTGTCTCAATCGTTGGGAGCTCTTCATCAATATCGAACACCTAGTCTAAGAAGTTCATAGCTTTAAAACAACAATATGAAAGATTCTTGACGGATTATAATCAGCTTCGTCAAATGGTGATGGAGATTAGATTAAGGATGAGTGATGATACATGTACAACCCTTTTTTGGCTATCTGGCCCCGGGAACAACCAGCCTCCTCCTCCTCCTCTCTAGCTTCACCGTTATTCTAATTTAATTTTGTTTTTGAAACACATTAAATTTATAATAAATATTTGAATGAATGTTATTAACATTATTTTTATATTTTCAATGTTTAATACAATTTTATTTAGGTTAATTAGTTTTTTTACTACTAATAAATATTTTTTAAAATATTTTAAATCAATACCAATAGCCTTATAGATGAACCAGGCCGTCAATATTTTACCAAGAGTTGCAAAAAAATTACCATCCATACCACAATTATCAATAAATTTATTCCATCAATGTTTACCATTACTATTTGCATGAGTAATTTACAAAGAGTTCTGAAATATTTACTATTCATGCCACACTCATCGACAAGCATTCTATCAATGATTATTATTGGAAATATAGACGGAACATGTTCGTTGATGAAGTTGACACTAAAATGTTTTTTGGTGTATTTCTTGTCTCTAAGATTATTGGTATTTGGTTTTTTCTGATAGAAGTAGCTATAATTTGGTTTTTTTTTTTATAGAAGTAGCTATGAAACAGAGAATTATTGACAATCAATATTCTGATAGAAGTATTCCATTGATGAAGCCGCCAGTAAAAATAATATTAATATTGATAAATTATATGTCTTACAACATGGATGGAATGAATTTGTTGATAAAACTTTTAATGGTACAGTAAATTAATAATCAAACAAACAAATTGACTTAAAAATTGTAGGACCTTTTGTATAATCCATGGCTCCTAATTGGGAATATGGTGCTCGTGGCACCTTTTGTTTCATAGGATGAGAGTTTGCAAGTTGTCCACTACGATAAAAACCTCCTCTGGGAGGGCATGGGCTGGTATTGGTAATGTTACCTTTGTTTTTTTATATATCCAACTGTAAATTATATATAAAATTGTCATTTTCTATTTTGTGGCCAAACATCTATTTTGAGTAAAATTTCGGCACATACAAACTTGCTACTTCAAGCCAATAGAACCTAATGTTTGTCTCATTCGTGACAAGATGATTCTACTTTAACTAGAGTTGTAAACTTGTAAGAGACGAATTTGAAATGGAGATTTTACTTATTTATACTCTCTTATATATTTTGTGTCATTAAGATTTGAGACTAATAATCGTGATTCTTAAACGTGATAGAAGGAAGTCACTGGTCACAAGTTGGGTATGATTCTAAGAAAAATATTGATGAAATAAAGTGGATAAAATCTTTTTGTTTGTTTTTTTATTAGTAACTTTATTAATAATAAAAAATTTATTATTAACAAACAAAAAAATTATCAATAAAAAAATTTTTAATTGATTATTTTCATTGATAATTTCATTTATAAATTAATTATCAATAAAATAATAGTATAAATACTGATAAAAAATTTTATTTGTAAATATAATGATTTTGATAATATTAATCTACATGATTAGCTAATATTTAATTTTAAAAAATATAAAAAATAATTTTTTTTATTTAAAATGTGATATTACACCATTTATCCTAAACTTTTCAGACTAAAAAAGTTTTAAAAAATAAACAACCTTACGATTTCCTTATAGATGTCTTCGTACACATTGAGGCCGTATATAAATTAATATGTACGCATGATGAAGAAAGTATTTGTCAAGAGGAATTGAAAGAAGGATAGATAGGAGAGGAGGAATCGAATGTATTTGTCATTTGATAAGGTATGGATGTAAAAAAAATAAAAATAAATTGAAGAAATGAAGGGATCCCTTCAATCCTTTGACTCGTATCCTTTCCATTGTATTTTGTATAATTTTTCATGCTTTCAACTTTGATTGATTAACTCTCATCGTTTTCCTTACTTGTTGGTCTAACAATTGGATCGATATTAAGTTAATCTTTCTTTATTTCACATCCATTCTTCTACATTACATTATCTATCATTATTTTTATCCATTCCTCCTGACAAGCATAGTTGAGAAGGGAAATGAATGGAATGAAGTTAAAAGCACTTCCCTTGTTAGAGATTGACTTTTTCTATTTTGTTAATCATATGGTGCCACTGAAAGAAATTAAGGGTTTGTATGTGCAGCAAGACTCTCAGAATTAAAATAATATAGTTTTGGTTCCAATAATTAAAAGCTAGTGTTCTTCCCTAGCTAATATTATCCTTTAATTTTGAAACATAGTTTTTAGGGGGGGGGGACAAGAACAAGAATGGAGGTCAAAAAATGAAGTGTTAATTAATTCCTCTTCTTGAAAGAGATAAATTATATATCAATATTGGATCAAATTGACAAAGAAGATTTTGAATCTAAATCATGCTAGATTTTATTGAAGATCTCAAATTAGTTACTGATTAAAGGAAGAGCAGTGAAATTAAGGATGGAGGGAATATGGCATTCCTGCAAATTCAATTTCAATTAGTTTGATATAAATCGGCTTAAAAATTGTTGGACTTTTTGCAAAATCCATGGCTGCTAATTGGGAATATGGTACTCGTGGCGTCTTTTGTTTCATAGGATGAGAGTTTGCAAGTTGTCCTCCAGCTGGCCCCTACAATAAAAACCTCCTCTTCTGGGAGGGCATGGGCTGGTATTGGTAATGTCACCTCTCATTTTTTATATATCCGATTGTAAATTATATATAAAATTGTCATTTTCTATTTTTGTGGCCGAACATCTATTTTGAGTAAAATTTCGGCATATACAAACTTGCTACTTCAAGCCAATAGAACCTAATGTTTGTCTCATTCGTGACAAGATGATTCTACTTTAACTAGAGTTGTAAACTTGTAAGAAACGAATTTGAAATGGAGATGTTACTTGATTTATCCTCTCTCATATATTTTGTGCCATTAAGATTTGAGAGTAATAACCATGGTTATTAAACCTTAAACCTGATACACGAAAGTCACGGACTAGAAGTTGGATATGTTAACTGGGATTAACTATAATTAATTTTTCTTAAAAAAGCCTATTAATAGATTGTTGGTTAACTTGAGTTTTGAACTGAATCTTATTTATTTTTTATTATGAAACTAAAAGTGTACCATATCTTGAGTCGAACAGTTGAAGCAGTTGAGCCACCAGGGTAAACATTAAGTGCTGTGGATTTCGAACTGATAGGAATGGCTTGATAATTAAGATGCATGTTTGTCTCATTCCCGGTGAAAGCTTGTCCAAATTCAATGGCTCCTCTTTAGTCTTTACAAGTTTCGTAAAATTAATAGAGTGCAATGTGGTCATTTGGAATTCCAATTGTACTGCTCCACTGAGACTTCCATGCAAATTGGATGTGATGGTCCTCACCACTTGCTCCCAGAAGAGATGGCATCACTTTACGTTGTTGCAAGGTAATTAAGCATGAGGTTTTTGGCTATAGCTTCACATCTCTCTCATGATTTACACGGAAAAAGCAAAAACCGCAGCCACATTTGACATTTCATTCCAAAAGGATGCATAATAACTTTAAGCCTTCAATTTTGCTGGTCAGTGAACTTGTTCATGACAACACACACACGTTTCCATGCCATCAAGAAAAATGAACTCACCGACAGATCCTATATAGAAATGGGGATAGTTTGGTTTGCATGTATACTTGTAACCTTGAAAAATAAATAAATTAGAAGACGAGTTAATTAAAAAAGAAAGCCACTTTCCATTCCCAAAAGAAATTGTAGAGCAGAAGTTAATTTACGTCAAGACGCTGACACAGACTCGATAATCAAGACCTTATTTCAAGCACTTAATTACGTAGAATACATTGGCTATAAATTCCCAACCTAAGCACTCACAGCTTATTTATGATTAAGAATTAAACACTCATATATATCCCCAAATTAGAGAAGAGCTACGATACAACAGTACATAAACAAAACCAAAACGATCGAGAAAGAAAAAAGAAAAAAAGGACACAAATTAAGGACTAAAATGTAGACAAACATGAATAAAGGGCTATATATGAGTACTTAACGCACTACATATCCCTCACTTCAAACATATTGCGGTTTTTGACGACAATATCATACATGTGCATGGACTTGAACTTGTTAAAATCCTTAGGGAGAGAGATGAGATGGACTGTGGATCTTATGTGGAATTGAAGGAGATCCGGATCATCATAGTACCTTTCCCACCCAAGTGAAGATAGCTTTCGTTCAAGAACAGCATAAGAAGTTATAACCTCATTACTTGGAGTGTGAACTAGAACTTTTCGCCTGGTATTTGACCCTTGCCGACTTCCATCTAATGATTCAGCTCCTGGATTCTCCACCAGCCGAACCACGCCATTCTTGAAAACCCAAACACCAGACATTTTCCAATGCTACCGAGGGTAAAGATGGAGTGAGAGTTTCTGTATGTAACTGTATGTGAGTGTGTTCAAGGTTTTGTAAGTTTGGGATGGAGTTGGTCGTGGGATATCAAGGTATTTATAGAGGCAAGTTAATGTTCGGTAATTGTGATGCTTGAAAAAGTGTTTTCAATTGTAAATACATAATTAAAATAATATTTTTAAATTTTTTTAATTTATAACATTAACACATGAAACACATTAAATACATCCAAAAACACTAATAAACATTAATTTTAATTTGATAAAAACAATTCAAAAACTATTTTAAAAAGCAAATTAAGCCAAAAAAAAAACTCTAATACTAAAATCTTGGGTCAGGGTTTCGTTAGGGACATATGTAACATCAATTTAATATGGACCATTTTATCGGATTGAGAAGAATCCTTCGCATTTTCTTCATCCAATTCTTTCGTTAACCCCTCACGATGGGAATCTTTGTTTTGTTTTTGAAAGGAAGAGAGAGAGAGTGATTGATGGATCGGAACCTTGTATTCGAGGGAATCCTAATATTAAAAGACTTTACAAAGTTTCTATTTTTTAACGAAAAGCTATCAAAATTTGTACACTATAGATCAGCATTCGTATCTGGGGCATCATATGTAAAGAAGAAAAAGGATGTTCTGGGGAATCGATCATGGAAACTGTACTTAATTTTAAATGAAAATCTTAGGGGTGATTTCCTTAAATTAATGTAATTAGTAACTACTTGCGTGTGCATAATGATAACGTGTTTAAGGTTTGTCATAAAGAGATGAAGATGCTTTAGATGGTAAAATCACTTCTTATTATCATCGTAAGTAAAAACCATTTAAGATTAAATCTTACAAGGCCCCAGAAATTAAGATTTAGAATCCATTTTCACTGGAGGTTTCTTTTTTCAAACAAATCTTGGGATGGATTGGGAGAAAGGCTAGAGGGCACTGGCACCCTTTTTTCTGTAGCTCGAGGTATATTGAGTCTCTAATAGAATGGAAGTAAAAGACAAAAAAAAAACGAGGGGGGCAGTGGTAGTATTGTTAAAAAGAGAGAGCTTCGTTTTGAGAAAAGACAGGTATTAAAGAAGTTGAATCGTCATGGAATAGAATTTTCATACGTAGAAAGGAGGGATGCTTATGTACGTGAATACAAAGAATAATGTCTTTTTCCAAAGCCGGGGAATGGTCTGTGGCGGGGGAAAGAGAGATAAGAAACGTGAGGGGGTGTGGGATGGGACCAAAAACTATTTCTTATTTCTCCATTCTGGTTCGTTGGAGACGGGAGTTTTCCTCTTGCAGCAGGCCTAACATGCATAGATCAAGAAGGGCCTGTGCCTAACTGTTGACCATTTACTCCAACTTTTTACTTTTCTCCGAGTTGAACCACTTCAGCTCGCTGTGAAACCAAATAAAAATCATGTGCAAATTCCCTGTCACAAGCACACTAGCGTTAGTACACGTTTGCAGAAGAGCCGTATACATGATTAACCCTGTGAATATGACACTGATATTTCACATCTAGCCACCCGTAGTCGGTATTAAGCAGGATTGATTTGTTCAGCGATCTGTCGATTGCGGACCATTTTCGAGGTTGAGGTGGTTCGGCCCCTTTTGTTTTCTGATTAAACAACGAAAGACCTGTGTTGTAAATATCTTACAATAATAGCCAAGCCAACTCTGGGGACAAATTAACTGCTTAATGTTAAGACATTAAATTATAAGATTTGCTCTCAAGCAAGGGAAAATAGGGTTTCAATGTTTCAATTAAGAGATCACAAGGGCGTTTCTTCTAACACATTATATCTAATAGATTTTTCTTGTTCCAACGACATTTGTAAGGGCATAAAAGCTGCATCATGAGTTTTTTCTTTTTCTTTCCAGCGAGAGATCCAATGAGTCTTGGAATACAAGATGGTGGTAAAACTCAATCCATCAAATTGAAATGAGTAGGGGGTTTGCTCAACAGTGACTTGTTTTCATAAGTATGACTTATAAAGAATAATATGGTGTATATTGTCACTTTATATCCTAATAATATTACTTTTTGTATTATAAAAAAGAAACAAATACATTGTGTTTAACTCTCATCTTACAATTTTTTTTTCTTATTAGAGGTGATTTTCATAAGGAAAAAGAAGGATTATAATAGATAGATATATTAGGAGCTTGCTTCCTATTATAAATCTATGTGAAAGACATATCATTTTTTTTCCTATAAGAATTGTATTGTTACTCCATTAAAATTTGATTTTAAAACATTTAATGCATGTGTTTTATGAAAAACAAGAATTTTATTAATCAAATGATTTAGCCATTTATAACATGATCAAACAGGAGAAGAAATGTAACAAAAAAAACACAGAAAATTTACAAACTAAACATGAATTAAATAAATTTAACTGACTTTCATGTTAATTAAAAAATTCATACAAATAAAACAAAATATAATTATACAATCAAATTAGTTTCTTTATAAACTTCATGTTTGGTCAAATAATTCGCTATGAATGTGTAAAATTCACACCACAAAGTATCAAACATGACATTAAAGATATCATTAAAATCACTTTGCAGTGGTCACAATCTCATGATGCTGTTTGTTTTTATCTAAATAATTACATTGTATGATTTAGTTTCTTTATAAACTTCATGTGTGACCAAATGATTCTCTATGAATATGTGTGTAAAATTCATATAAAAGAGCACAAGACAAACATTAAAGATGTCATTGAAATCACTTTGTGATCACAACTTTATAACATTGTTCACTTTTATCTAAATAATTGCATTGTATGAATCGGACTTCATAATACAGTTCGTAAAAAATACATAACAACAACAACTAAAACTAAAAAAAACTTTTTTAATTCTCAAAACCTCATCCTTAATAAATTTCTTAAAAACTGTGGAATAAGAAAGATACAAATTTTTTTTCCTTCATTGTCTTTTAAAACACCCCCAATCCCTGAGGGTCTAGGCTTAGCTTACTATTTGCAGATGTATTTATATCTCATTTAAGCATGCCTTAGTAGAAGAAATCCATGATGATTCACTACTTACTCTTGCCTTGTTTATTTGCAAAGAATAGCATTTTGCAATCTTACTATATCTATCTTAATATATTAAAAACTTTCATTACTATATTTTTGTCTATGTTGTAACTCTATGAAATAATATGAGTAATATATATCATCACAATTGATTTCTACCTTAATGAAGTTAAAATTATTATGAGCATTCTAAATGGGCAAAAATATTTCAATGGAAAACAAAGATCACACCTTTTTTGTAAAGATCCCAAGATCATTTCATGCCATTGTAAATAAAAAATCATCCAAAGACTTTAGTGTTATGATCTATTACTACCCTGATTAAGTCGCCACTCATTAACATAACTATTATAAAATGTTATAATAAAAAAAAACATATTTTATTGTCTCAATCTTTTTCTTATATAAAGAGCAACTCAAATCATTCCATTGCAACATGCTTATAGAAAAACTTTTATAGATAGTTTATTCATAATATGAAGCTAGAGATTAAACTTAACCTTAGGTGAAGCGAAAAAAAACAATACATCAAGTTAAGATTGTTTATCTTCTGATAGAAGAATTATCTCATGAAAGACTAAGCAACTTTTCACCAAAAAAAACTTTTGGATCTAGTCTTCAAATATTTTTACCCACAAGATTTTAACTTAAAAAAATCCCATATAGCATTACAAAAGTCCCCTTTCCTTTTCCTTTTCCTTTTCCCAGTCCCATAGTTTTCTCCTCCATGATAAGGGACAATCTTTGATAAAGGCATTCTATATCCCCATCTCTGAAATTAATTAAATTGTATTTCTATACACAGTATTATTAACCTAATTTTTTATAACATAAATTGGTTAAAAAATAAAAATAAATGAAAAATAATTTGAAATTTGAGTCGAGACAACACATTGGAAGTTTGAGGAATAATAAGGATGGAATTATAAATTTGAGTCAATATGATCAAAAATTAAAAGAATTAATAATTTTAAGACTTAAAACTTGGAATTAGATTACTTAATGAAATCAAGGCTGTAATTTAAAAAATATTAAAGTTTGGGGTTGATTTAAGTCAAAATTGCAAGAAATTAAAGTTTAAGGACCAAAGTAAACAGATAATGATACCATGAAAAGGTTAATTGAATTTTTTTCAAAGACAATTTGAAAAAAATTAAAAGTTGAAGAATCAATTAAAAACTGAATTGATTAATTTAAAAACCAATAATTATTTTGTAATTGACACTAAAATCTAAGGTCAATTGCATGCAAATTAGAGTCAAACAAACCCAAAACAATATGATTCATCTCTAATATTGGGTGTTAATGGAAACATTTCTCATCTTATAATTCACAAAACAAAATTGGTGATTGATTTAATTTCCATATTCTTTTTTATTAGTACTTAAAAGTGCATTTTTATCATGGTTTTATATCATCATTTTGCACTTGAAGTATCAATAACTCCTTAACTAAAGTATGTTTTATAATAATCTATCTAATAATATAAGATACCTTTAATTTGTGGTAAATGTCCATTTTAAATGTAGGCCTATCACATAAATAAAAGGATTGATTGATGACTCTAAGGACTTCAATTGCAAAGGCAAAGAGATGATCAAACTTAGAAAAGAGATGTCGGTGCAATCCAAACCGGAACACTGTTCGGTAATTGGGTCATAT
>SRLM01001266.1:0-21894 GCA_015708895.1 Populus ilicifolia | reverse complement strand
GGATAGAGTAATGGAAGTTAAATGATGAATACCTTGCTTTGTGGAATTTGCAAATTATTTTTCTATTTTAATGCTTTGATTACTAGGGACTACTAATAAGCTAGTTGGGGGATGTGATTAGTACCTAAAAGTGCATTTTTATCATGGTTTTATATCATCATTTTGCACTTGAAATATCAATAACTCCTTAACTAAAGTACGTTTTATANACACACACTTCAACATATGATTGTGGGTTGCATATTGGATTATTACATTATTTATGTTCTTTTGTTAAAAGTAACAACTAAGGGAAAGCGATAGTATATAATTAAAAAAAGAGAGAGAAAAAGAAAAAAATGATAATAATAAAAATGTAGATAAGTTTGGTTTCGTAGCCTCTCTAACCTAAGCAATTAAGCCCGAAGGGATGTTTTAACACCTAATACCCTAAAGTCAACTGACTTGGAAGCTATTGGCCCAACACTTGTTACATGGGTTAAGGAGAAAAGTTTAAGGGAATCAAACATTGCACTATCTACATATCAGTATTTGCGACCCGAGTTACTAAGGTCGTAGGGGTGTATTAACACCTAATGCCCTAAGACCAACTGGTCTGGGAGTCATTAGCTGAAAGCTCGTTACATGGGTTAAAGATGCATGGTGTTTTAAATTATATGTATAAAAAAAACAAAAATAATAATCCCAACCTAAGGAAGTTAACCTTAAACATTAGAAAAAAAAATTGTTTTCTTCCAAGAAAGGCCCTATAATTATCTGTTGATATTGAGGACAAAAGAAAGGTTTATGAATATTTTGTTAAGAGGTATTGAGCAGGTATATAAATCTAACTAGAGTTTGTTTATCTGGATAGAGTAATGGAAGTTAAATGATGAATACCTTGCTTTGTGGAATTTGCAAATTATTTTTCTATTTTAATGCTTTGATTACTAGGGACTACTAATAAGCTAGTTGGGGGATGTGATTAGTACCTAAAAGTGCATTTTTATCATGGTTTTATATCATCATTTTGCACTTGAAATATCAATAACTCCTTAACTAAAGTACGTTTTATAATAATCTATCTAATAATATAAGATACCTTTAATTTGTGGTAAATGTCCATTTTAAATGCAGGCCTATTACATATATGAAAGCATTGATTGATGACTTTAAGAACTTCAATTGCAAAGGCAAAGAGATGATCAAACATAGAAAAGAGATGTCGGTGGAATCCAAACCGGAACACTGTTCGGTAATTGGGTCATATCTGGAGCTGTAGATCTCAGATTTAGGTCTAGGTTATATGGATGGAAAGGTAAGACATAGGCCTACAACTTTCATATGGAGCCCAAGATCTAAAAAGGCCATTTTCAAGTCCAAATTGTTGTAACAACAAAGAAGCCCAAATTTGTCCTCCAGCCCGAGCACTGTTCAGTATTTTGGCCATATCTAGAGTTCTAGAAGTCGAAATGAGCTGCATTTTTTACACAAGAAAGCTGAGACAATTTCTTAGAACTTTTATGTTTTCAAGTGGCTCTAATTTTGACATCATCAATGACATTTTGGGCAGACAAGAGAAGATAAGGATTGTCACCAAGTCAACGGTTGACCATCTACTCATGAATTAGTCATCAAATCAATAGTTCCAAATTTTGGCCTATAAAAAGAGGCATTTGCCATGCATTTAGGTATCTTGTTGTGCAGATCAAGATCATGTTCTTGTTTTCTCTCTTTGTATTCTTTGTAGTGTTTATGTTTTGTTTTCATTAATATCAAGTTTATGTCTTTCATTTCCTTTCTTTTGCTTCGTTAACTATTATCTTATTTATGTTCTTATTTTGTTTATCTATTTTTCTTTCTTTCATTATGTCTAGCTAAGTTAATTATGTCAAGGTGAAAAGGCTACACTAATGGTGTAAGATAAGTATGGTATAAAATTACTATGGACTTTAATGTTTAATACTAACATGTTTTATATTTGTTATCTTGTTCACTCTTTAATACTTTGCTTGTTAAATGACTGATCTTAATTTATGTTGTATAACAATTGGTACAACAAATGCTTGGCACTTTCATAGCCCATACTGTATGGTATAACCGACACCTTAGTTACGAAAGAAACTTGATTTGTTGTTAACATAAGTTATAATCATGAATGCTTGATGAAATTTACAAGTATTAGCATTAATTGAATAAGATGACTAATGTAATCATGTTAACAAACTATAATCTGATTGAAATCTCCTTTATGTGTGGTTTCCAATTGAATAATAAGAGTTTATACTATACTTGTTTGACATACCATTAGTGGAACCTCTAACCTTGACATTTGTTATTATCATTGTTAATCCTTACTTTAATATTTCATGTCAAAGTTCTCATCTTTTTTTTATTATTATTATTATTACTACTGTTATTGTTATTATTGTTATTATTGTTATTTATAATTTGTACAATAACCTCCCTGTGGTTCGACCCCGGTCTTGCCGGGTTATTTATTACTTTGACACTCCTGCACTTAGGAGAAGACATCAATCTTTTCGTCGTGTCATCAACTAACTTGGGAGCTATTGGCTCAACACTTATTACATAGATTGAGGAGAAAAGCTTAAGGGAATCAAACATTGCACTATCTACTTATCAATTTCTACAACCCGAGTTATTAAGCTCGAAGGCTTTCCATACTTAATGCCTTAAAACCAACTAGTCTAGGAGTCATTAGCTAAAAGCTCATTAAATGGGTTACAAATGCTTTAAAGTTATATATATATGTAAAATAATAATCCTAACCCAAGAACGTTAACCTGAAACATTAAAACATAATATTGTTTTCTTCTAATTAAAGCCTCATCATCTATGTTTTCAAACATTGAGCACATAAAAAAAAAGGTTTATTAATATCTTGTTTCAACAATATGAAGCAGATATATATTAAATTTAATGAGAGTTTGTTTACTTGGATAGAGTAATAGAAGTTAAATGATGAATACCTTGCTTTGGAAAACTTGCAAATTATTTTTCTATTTTAACACTTTGATTACTAAGGACTAGTAATAAGCTGGCTGGGGGGTGTGATTAGTACTTAAAAGTGTATTTTTATCAACGCTTTATATCATCATTTTGCACTTGAAGTATCAATAACTTTTTAACTAAAGCATGTTTATAATAACAAGTTTGATAATGTAAGATAAGCTTACAAATGAGATGCCGATTCACTTCAAATTCAAACATTGTTCAGTCATCGAATCATATCTAGAGCTATAGATCTTGGATTTCATACTAATTTATATGGATGGAAAGATAAGAAATAGGCATATAACTTTTATGGGTATGGAAAGACCCAAATTTTCCATTTTTAAATTCAAAGTTTGGCCACAAAAGAGAAATCCAAATCTATTTTACAATCCAGCCCAAACACTACTTAGAGTTTTACCCATAACTAGAGTTCTAAAAATCCAAATGATCTAAAATTTGGTGGGTGGAAGGAAAAGATAATTTCTAAAACAATTCATGTAGAGGACCAACTCAAATTGATGGTAGAAATCAGATGTCATCTAGACAAGAGCATAAGGGCTATCCACCACGTCCACCAACAGCACTACTCAGTAGTTTAGACATATCTCGAGCTATAACACTCCAAATGATCTGCAATTTGATGGGTGGAAGGAAAATACAAGTTCTAACAACTTTCATGAAGAAAACTTTGCCAAATTCTAATTGTATCATTGTTAATTTAGCCATCTAAAGTGCTTGAGTGATGTTGTCCACCAAGTGCACTAATTAATAGTTAGCCACTACATCAATGATCAATTACCACATGAATAGTTCTGAATTTTAGCCTATAAAAAAAGGTATTTTCTATTCATTTGGGCATCTTGTTTTATATATCAAGATCATATTCTTGCTCTTTCTCTTTATATTTTTGTAATGCTTAAGTTTTGCTTTCATTAATCTCTTGTTCATGCTTTTCATTTCCTTTACTATACTTAGTTAACTTATATCATGTTTATGTTCTTATATTGTTTCTTTAAGTTCTTCTCCTTCATAATGTCTAGCTAAGTTAATTATGCCAAGGTGAAAAGGTTTCACTAATGGTGTTAGGATAAGTAAATGAAAACTCAATATGGACTTCAATGCTTATATCCTAAACAACTTGCTATTAATATGTCTTATCATTTTTATCTTATTAATTCTTAATACCTTACTTGTTAAATGGTTAATCTAGATTTATGTTGTATAACAATTAGTACATCAGATACTTGATCCTTCGTGGTATTCGACCGATATCGTTATTATGAGAGGAACTTGATTTGTTGTCAACATAAGTTAGCATCATGAATACTTGATAAAATTTATAAGTATTGTTATATAAATAAGATTATAAATATGATCATGTCAATAATTAATAAAGAGTTTATACCTTACTTATCTCTAATACTATCAATGTATCCTCTAACCTTGACATTTGTTTTTATCATTGTATAATCTTCACATAATCTTACATCTCAAAGTCCTCTTTAATTTATCTTTACCACCACCATCATCATCATCATTGTTGTTGTTGTTGTTTTTATCTATAATTTATATAGTTAACCTTCCTATGGTTCAACCCCGGTCTTACTGAGTTATTTATTATTTTGATACTCCTGCACTTGGGATAAGACATCAACTCTTTATTCATGTCACTACACATTGACCATAAACTCATAAGTCTGTTAAATGTTAATGGTTATTATGATAAGTTGTTTTTTTTATCATGTGGTGAAACATGAATTTCTCATTCTGTGAAATAGGAATTTTTAACATCTTCTACATGATAAATTATAATCTTTGTTGCTACTACTGAATAATTGATTGACCAACTATAATATTATATTCCTATAATTTATCCCTTTATGAGTCACATAAATTGGTCATCTAAGAAAAGCCATAAAAAGCATAGATTGGATTTGAGCCTTCATTTGAGAATCTTTGTGTCTTTTGGTTTTATTATCATGTTTTGTTATTTTTTATATTATTTAAGTGTGTTTCAGGTTTGTTAGTGTTTTTTATTTCAGGTGATGTCTTCTATATTTTGTCTTTCTATCTTAGAACATTAAGGACAATGTCTCGTTTTGGTTGGGGGGAGAGGGTAGTAATTGACAAAAAAAATAATTAACTATGTTTTCTATTTCATAAAGCACGTGCAAAATTATTGTTACTAGTATGGCAGAGTAAATGAGCTTTTGTTGAAGTAACTTCTTAAGACACATCTCAATAACCATTCTTAATAAGGTCTATCATAATACTTCGTGAAAAATTAAGGTTTACAAACTTTCAGATTGTTATCACTTAATTCTGCTCATATTCTCATTTAACATGCATTCTTAAACCTTATTTTTTACACACATACTTTAACATATAATTGTGTATTGCACAATGGATTATTATATTATTTATGTTCTTTTGTTAAAGGTAACAACTAAGGAAAATGGATAGTATATAAATTGTAAAAAGGAAAAAAGAAAAAAAATATAGATAAGTTTGGTTTCGTAGCCTCCATAATCTAAGCAATTAAGCCCGAAGGGGTGTTTTAACATCTAATACCCTAAATTCAACTAACTTGTGAGCTATTGGCCCAACGCTTGTTACATGGGTTGAGGAGAAAAGCTTAAGAGAATCAAACATTGCACTATCTACGTATTAGTATTTATAACCCGAGTTACTAAGGTCGTAGGGGTGTCTTAACACCTAATGCCCTAAGCCCAATTGATCTGGCAGTCATTAACCTAATGCTCGTTACATAGTTAAATATGCATTGTGTTTTAAGTTATATGTATATATTTTTTTAAAAAAAATCTCAGCCCGAGAAAATTAACCTTAACTATTAGAATAAAAATTTTGTTTTACTCCAAGTAAAGCCCTATAACCATGTGTTGATATATTGAGCAGAAAATAAATGAGATTTACAAGTATTGGCATTAATCAAATAAGATGACTAATGTAATCATGTTAACAATTTATAATCTCATTGGAATTTTTTTTGTCTGTAGTTTCCAATTGAATTTTAAGAGTATATACTATACTTGTTTGACTTAGCATTAATGGATCCTCTAAACTTGACATTTATTGTTATCATTGTTTAATCCTTATGTTAATCTTTCAATTCAAAGTTCTCATCAACTTCTTCTTCTTCTTTTCCTTCTATTATTATTATTATTATTATTATTACTACTACTACTACTACTATTGTTATTGTTATTGTTATTGTTGTTGTTGTTGTTGTTGTTACTGTTGTTGTAATTGTTATTATTGTATTATTGTTATCTATAATTTATACAATTAACCTATTTGTAGTTTAACCCTAGTCTTGTCAGGTTATTTTTTATTTCAATACTCTTGCACTTGGATGAAGACATCAATCTTTTGGTCATGTCATTGACAACAAACTATTAGTGTTGTGCGAACCACTCAGACATCACGTGCTTAATATATTGCATCCATATATCTTCCAAGATGAATGACAGTTTGAATTGCCGCCAAACTGCTACCTCATTCCATCTTTCAAAACCATTATCTCTCGCATATCTTTTTGCTTTTTTATGTCATACCAAAAATCATGCAACCTTCTTCCATAGTAACAAATTAGAATTTAGAACATAAAATTATAAAACAAAAAATTATGTTATTTTTTATGTCACCTAGTTGACACGTGATTCTCCTATACCCTCCTCACAACATTATTGTCCACGTTCTTTCACTCAAATTTATGCTATGTGTAAATAATTGATTTAAAATAAAAATAGTACAAGATATAAAATTAAAAAAATAATTTATTAAAAATAAGTTGAAAATTAAAAGTTAACACTTACCTAAAATCGTCAAAACCGTGTATTGATATATATAAAACTAAAATCAAAATAAATTGACATTGAAAGGTCATCCTTTAATTGTGCTTGATATTTATGGGTGAATTGACCCCGTTGTAAAGCTACACCACCTTTACGTTGTGAAACAGCACTAGAAAAGGCAGCATCACATGTTGGCGCAAATGCCTCTTCGTAAGCAGTAGCTAAGGATAAGTCATTCTTGCTGCTAGAAGAACTAGTTGCAACAGTCCGCTGATGATGTGCTGTTGATTTCATTCTACATAACACGACTCAAAGATTGATGTCTTCTCCCAAGTGTAGGAGTGTCAAAGTAATAAATAACCTAACAAGACCAAGGTCGAATCATAGGAAGGTTAATTATATAAATTATAAATAACAACAACAACAAATCGATAATAATAATAATAATAATAATAATAACAACAATAATAATAATAAAGAAGAGGAAGAGGAAGAAGAAGGAGAAGAAGATGATGAGAGATTTAAGATGGAAGATTAATGTAAGGATTAAATAATGATAACAACAAATGTCAAGGTTAGAGGATCCACTAATGGTATGTCAAACAAGTATAGTATAAACTCTTATTATTCAAGTGGAAACCACACATAAAGGAGGTTTCAATCAGAATATAGATTGTTAACATGATTACATTAGTCATCTTATTCTATTAATGCTAATCCTTGTAAATCTCGTCAAGCATTCATGATTATAACTTATATTAACAACAAATCAAGTTCTTTTCATAGCTCAGGTGTTAGTTATACCATATAGTATAGCCTATGAAAATGCCAAGCATTTGTTGTACCAAGTGTTATACAACATAAATCAAGATTAGTCATTTAACAAGCAAAGTATTAAAGAGTGAACAAGATAACAAATACAAAACATGTTAGTATCAAACATTAAAGTCCATATTAAGTTTACACTATACTTATTCTTACACCATTAGTGTAACCTTTTCACCTTGAATTATCTCAGTGTTCTTGTGTAAAACATTCAGGTCATTTGGACTTCTACAACTCTAGATATGGGCCAAATACTAAAAAGTAGTCGGGCTGGAAGATAAATTTAGACTACTTTGTTGTCGCTACAATTTGGACTTGAAAATGACTTTTTTAAGTCTTAGGCTCCATATAAAATTTATAGGCCTATGTCTTACCTTTCCATCCATATAAAGTAAACCTAAATCTGAGATCTACTTCTCTAGCTATGACCCAATTACCGAACAGTGTTCCAGTTTGAATTGCACCGACACTCTTTTCTAAGTTTGGCCATCTCTTTATCGTTTCAATTTCAGTTCTTAAATTCATCAATTAATCCTTTTATTTATGTGATAGACCTGCATTTAAAATAAACATTTACCACAAAGTAAAGGTATGATATGTTATTATAAAACATGTTTTAGTTAAGGAGTTATTGATACTTCAAGTGTAAAATGATTACATAAAACCTTGATAAAAAAAATACACTTTTAAGTATTAATCATGATGTTTTGAAATAGATCCCAACTTTTATTAATTTTTATAAGTCTTGCAGAATGTATATGTGTCTTTAAACATAGTAAACCAATAAAATTGACTTTGTAATATTTTTGTAGTTGTCTTTCTTGATGAGAAATGACCCCCACATGCTTCAAAATGATAAACTTTAATGACACTACTTACCTCATTGTTAGGAATGCATCTTTGAAATATTTGATCAGGACAATATTTGAATAAATAAAGGTTATCCCAATAAAATTTCTTCACTTCGTTCAAGAATTTTCTTTCATCTTGAGTATTACAATGAGCTTGCAAATGTCTTGAAACAAGAAAATTAACAATATTAGTAAACCAAGGTATTGTAGAGATAGAAAATAAGGATTAAACAATGATACAATAAATGTCAAGGTTAAAGGATCCATTAATAGTATGTCAAACAAGTATAGTATAAACTCTTATTATTCGAGTGGAAATCACACACAAAGAAGATTTCAATTAGATTATAGATTGTTAACATGATTACATTAGTCATCTTATTTGATTAATGCTAATACTTGTAAATCTTGTCAGACACTTATGATTATAACTTGTGTTAACAACAAATCAAGTTCCTTTCATAGCTCAGGTGTTAGTTATACCACACAATATGGGTTATGAGAGTGTTGAGTATTTGTTGTACCAAGCATTATACAACATAAATCTAAATTAGTCATTTAACAAGCATAGTATTAAAGAGTAAACAAGATAGTAAATACAAAGTATGTTAGTATCAAACATTAAGATCCATGTTGAGTTTATATTATGCTTATTCTTACACAATTAATGTAGCATTTTCACATTGACATAAGAAACTTAGCTAAACATAATGAAAGATCATAAATAAGATAAAAAGTTAACTAAGTAAAAGAAATGAAGTTAAAGGCATAAACAAGATATTAATAAAAACAAAATTAGAAAGTATTGATTTGATGACTAATTGATTAGTGGGTGGTCAGATCTTAACTTGGTGACAATCCTTATCTTATTGTCTGAATAAAATGTCATTGATAACATTAGAATTTGAATTAAACCTCCATATAAAAGTTTTAGAAAATTATCTCAGCTTTCTAGAAAAAAAAATTGAGGTCATTTTGACTTGCAGAACTTATGATATGGGCTAAACACTGAATAGTATCTGGGCTACAAGACAGATTCATAATTTTTTATTATTGCTACAATTTGGACTTGAAAATGGTCTTTTTAAATCTTGGATTCCACATGATGCATATGTCTCACCTTTTCATCCATATAAATTAGATATAAATTTGAGATCTACAGCTCAAGATATGACTCAATTATCGAACAATGTTCCAGTTTGCACTGAACCTGCATCTCTTTTTTCAGTTTAACAATCTCTTTGTCCTTTTAATTTTAGTACTTAAACATATTAATGAATTCTTTTATTTATGTGATAGGCCTGCATTTAAGATAAACATTTACCATCAATTAAAGGTATCTTATATTATTAGATATGTTATTATAAAACATATTTTAGTTAAAGAGTTATTGATATTTCAAGTGCAAAATAATAATATAAAACCTTGATAAAAATATATTTTTAAGTACTAATCACACCTCTCAACCAACTTGTTATTAGTCCCTCGTAGTCAAAGCATTAAAATAGAAAAACAATTTGCAAATTCTATAAAGTAAGACATTCATCATTCAACTTCCATTAATCTTTCCATATAAACAAACTCTTATTAAATTTATATATCTGCTCAATACCTCTTAAACGAGATATTAATAAACTTTTTTTTGTGCTAAATATATCAACATATAGTTATGGGGTTTTACTTGGAAGAAAATAAAAAAATATTGTTCTAATATTTAGGGTTAACTTCCTTGGGTTAAGATTATTATCATTTTTTTTTATTAATATACATATAACTTAGAAACGCAATGCGTTTATAACCTATATAACGAGTTTTTGGCTAATGACTCTCAGACTAGTTGGTCTTAGGATATTAGGTGTTAAGACACCTCTTTGAGCTTAACAACTTAAGTTGCAAAATACTGATACATAGAGTGTAATGTTTGATTCCGTTAAGCTTTTCTCCTTAACCCATGTAATAAGTGTTGGACCAATAGCTCCCAAGTCAGTTGACTTTAGGGTATTAGGTGTTAAAACACCCTTCCGGGCTTAATTGCTTAAGTTAAGGAAGCTACGAACCCAAACTTATCTACGTTTTTATTATCATCATTTTGTTTTTTTTCCTAATTTTTTTTTGTAATTTATATACTATCATTTTTTCTTAGTTGTTACCTTTAACCAAAAAACATAAATAATATAATAATTTAATGTGTAACCTATAATCATATGTTAAAGTGTGTATGTGAAAATGAAGGTTTAAAAATACTTGTTAAATGAGTATATGAGCAGAATTAAGTGATAGTAATGTAAGAGTTTATAAACCTAAATATTTGAAGAAATATTTTGATAAATCTTGTTATGAATATTTCAAATGGTTTATATAAAAAAAACATAGTTTTTTTTGTTGTTAACTACTACTCTCCTCTCAACAAAAACGAGACATTGTCCTCAATATCTTAAAATAGAAAGGTAAAGTATAGAAGACATCACCTAAAACACTGAACACTAAGAAACTTGAAATATACTTAAACAAATAGAAAAAAAAATAAAATACAAAATAATATACTAATAAAAAAACTAAAAGACATAAGGATTCACAAACGAAGACTCAAATCCAATCTAAACTTTTTACAGATTTTCTTAGTTGATCAATTTATACTACTCATAAAGGGATCAATGAAGGTATGAACGTGTTTAAACATTGCATTTATTCAATCAGACATTATGGAGACTTGTAGTTCCTCTCTAATTATTTTTTCAATAATGTTCCCTTATGCTAAAGCTTTAGAGACAACCCCCATAACTTGATTACCTCCTAAAAATATAGTTATTGACACTCTCCCTATTAACCCAAGGTTATCTTCCCCATACATTAAGTGAATCTTTCTCTCAGCTAATACTTTACCAAGATGATTTGATGATTCTAAAAACTCTATTTCCTTTCTAGGACTGGATCTACCGAAAACATAAATTTTTCTTATATGATGACTTCAGGAACCTGCCATTTCTACACTCTTTTATATTTGTTGAATGTTTGGGTTGAGTAGAAATGAAGGGAAGGAAGAGAAGATTTTATAGATAAGAACTTGAAAATGTAATCATACCACCTATATATAGGCTAGTTGGAGTCTTATACTCTCTCTCTCTCTCTTTCTCTCTTTATTTATTTATTTTATTTATATTTATTTTATTTATTTATTTGAAAAAGCATGTGGATATACATGTAGTTGTGATTGTGGCTCACAGCTTCCCTTGGTTTTACATCAAAGAACAACTTAAACGCCCTTTGTGGATCGTGGATAGGCTTCTCATCTAATTTTCTTAAAAGATAGCAAACAAGATCTTTTTTAGTTAGATTTCTAAGACTATATCGAGTATGCTATTTATAGAAATAGGGTTATAAGTCATGAAATGCATAATACATATCTCCACCAAGATACATTTTAAAAGTTAATAGAATATTATTTAATGATTCCTTATATTTTGAAATAAATCCTAACTTTGTCGAACACATGGTGGGCTAATGAAATCTACTTTATAAGATTTTTACAGTTGTATTTCTTGATGAGAAATGACCCTCGTATGCTTTAGAATGAAAAAAAAATAATAACACTACTTACCTCATTATCGGGAATGTATCCTTGAAATATTTGATCAAGATAATATTTGGATAAGTACAGGTTATCCCAAATAAAAATTTTGCATATCACTCATAAAATTTCTTTTGTTTTCGGTACTTTACCAAGATGGCAAAACTCCTGAAGTAAAAAAAATTAATATTTTTAGCAAACCAAGGCATTAAATTAAGAGAAAGTAAGGATTTGTTAGGAAAGTAATCATCGATTGATATGATGTCAAATGTCAAATCAGTTGTCACTCTTGATAAAAGATTTGTAACAACATTTTCAGTGCCTTTTTCATCCATAATTTCTTGCTAAGAATAAACCACTTGCAAATATTCATATTCATCCTATTATACTCAAAGTAGACTCAAGTTGATCATAAACTATAATTATTCGATATGATCTATTTGTTGTAAATCATTATCATCTCGAGATTGCTTGCAAATATTAAACATATTCATCTTCATTGTTGTTGCATGCGTGCGACATTGTAACGAGTTTTCCACTTTTATCAAGAATGTATCTATCTATCGCAAATATAGGGGAATTGTAGCGATATCGTGGTCGTACAAATTAATGACCTTAGCTTAAAACACAACACACAAGATAGTATAGAGCAAGCAAGGGGTCGATCTCATGAGGAAGATTTTGTTCAGATTTCTTATGCCAAACGTTATGCAATTTAGGGGGGGTTTTGACTTGTGATGATCTAAAATATAGAAGAAATTAAAATAGCAAAAAAATCAATTAAAATCAAAATTTATCAAGAAAACAAACCTTGGTCACAAACACACATCCACCAACGTAAATTAGAACCGATCCTTGAAACAAAACTACAATTTATATTTTGAAATTTTTATCTTTTCTTAATGTTAGTTAATTAACGGATCCGTCATATAACTAACCCTAACCAACAAACAATCAAAATATCCGCATTAATAATTTAGTTCAATGACAGCCTTAAGAACTAGATATTTGAGTGTTCTCTCTAAGTTTAATAATATAGTTTTGCTACAATTATCAAGCTTAATTGCTTCATAAGTTCATACATCACAACTACGGTTTTGATATCAAACTTAGTGACATGACAAAAAGATTGATGTCTTCTCCCAAGTGCAGGAGTGTCGAAGTAATAAATAACCCGGCAAGACCGGGGTCGAACCACAAGGAGGTTATTGTACAAATTATAAATAACAACAACACAACAACAACAACAACAACAACAACAACAACAACAACAACAACAACAACAATAATAATAATAATAATAATAATAATAATAATAATAATAATAATAATAATAGTAATAACAAAAATAAAGAAGAAGAAGAAGATGATGATGAGAACTTTGAGATGAAATATTAAAGCAAGGATTAAACAATGATAATAACAAATGTCAAGGTTAGAGATTCCACTAATGGTATGTCAAACAAGTATAATATAAACTCTTATTATTCAATTGGAAACCACACATAAAGGAGGTTTTAATCAGATTATAAATTGTTAACATGATTACATTAGTCATCTTATTCGATTAATGCTAATACTTGTAAATCTCGTCAAGCATTCATGATTATAACTTATGTTAACAACAAATCAAGTTCCTTTCATAGCTCAGGTGTCGGTTATAACATACAGTATGGGCTATGAAAGTGCCAAGCATTTGTTGCAAATTTCACAAAACAAGGTATTCATCATTTAACTTTCATTTCTCTATCCAGATAAACAAACTCTTGTTAGATTTATATACCTACTCAATACCTCTTAACAAGATATTCATAAACCTTTCTTTTGTGCTCAATGTATCAACATATAATTATGAGGCTTTTCTTGAAAGAAAACAAAATTTGTATTCTAATGTTTAAGGTTAACTTCCTTGGGTTGGGATTATTATTTTTATCTTCTTTTCTTTCTTATACATATAATTTAAAACACCATGCATCTTTAACCCATGTAACGAGCTTTCAGCTAAAGACTCCCAGACCAGTTGGTCTTAGGACATTAGGTGTTAAGACACCCTTACGAGCTTAGTAACTCGGGTCGCATATATTGATATATAGATAGTGCAATGTTTGATTCCCTTAAGCTTTTCTCCTCAACCCATGTAACAAGTGTTGGGCCAATAGCTTCCAAGTCAGTTGACTTTAGGGTATTAAGTGTTAAAACACCCCTTCGGGCTTAATTGCTTAGGTTAGGGAGGCTACGAAACCAAACTTATCTATATTTTTATTATTATCATTTTTTTCTTTTTCTCTCTTTCTTTTCTTTTTTTTAAATATATACTATCCCTTTCCCTTAATTGTTACCTTTAACAAAAGAACATAAATAATGTAATGATCCAATATGCAACCCACAATCATATGTTGAAGTGTGTGTGTGTAAATTAAGGTTTAAGAATACATGTTAAATAAGTATATGAGCAGACTTAAATGATAACAATGCAAGAGTTTGTAAATCTGAATATTTCAAGAAGTATTATGATAGACCTTGTTACGAATGATTACGAACATGCATCTCAAGAGTCATAAAAGATTCTCCTTACAGCCATAAATCATGAATTGCACGATGCACATCTCCACTAGGATGTGTCTCAAGAGTCAATAGAAGGTTATCTAAAGACTACTTACTCAAGCCATGCTTAATTAATTGTATTTTATCTTCACGGTTTATAGATACTATTCCTAAAGAACAACATTGTGTATTACAAGTCCATCTAGCACATCGATGACAGACTTTCAGTCGTTTTGCACGACGTTTGTTTGCAAAAGTGCTTTTACCTGTTCCAGGCATATGTGAAATGAAGGAGTTAGAGGACTCACCTGATAATTGAACTTTTGCTTCAATCAACCAGCGAATATCTTCGGGAATTCCATGATTCATTAACAATCTCAATCTTGCACATCTAGCACAATAAATTTTTGTAATCGCATTCTGAGGCAGAGCGGGAAAATACTTTTTTAATTTTGCAAGATTAGTGTCCATTTTCAAATGAGAATTGGAAAAGAGATTCAAAGAATTGCATAAATGTATATACAGATATCAGTTATTATGGGAAACTGAAAGAACCGACTTACGTCATGGAGTACCGTTATCCGCCATTTGACCAGGGTGAGAGAAACTAGCAAAAATCACTCAAAAAGAAACATAAAAACAATGTGAGAATAATCAACCTTTTATCTACAAGATCATTCAAACCGGTTGATTCATTTTCATTAGAAAAATTATCAAAGTAAGCTTTCGAACAATGTTCATTTTTCTTAAAATCATTGTCATTCATTGAATTCTCAATATCACAGGCCCCATAAGAATTCCTCCATCATAGTCTTAGCTCTCTAGGGAATGCATAGAGTTGAGAATTATAAAACAAAACTTTTTTACCAGTATCAACTTTTTGATAATTTTCATAAGTTTTGCAGAATGCATGTGTGTTTTTGAACATGGTGGGCCAATAAAATCCATTTTGAAAGATTTTTGTAGCAATCTTATTTGATGAAAAATTACTTCCACATGCTTCAGAATGACAAAGTTTAATGACACTACTTACCTTATTGTCGGGAATGAATCTTTGAAATATTTGATCAGGATAATATTTGAATAAGTTAGGGTCATCACCATAAAAGTTCTTTACTTCGTTCAAAAACTTTTCTTTGTCTTGGGTGCTCCAATCAGCTGGCAAATCTCCTAAAGCAAGAAAATTGATATTTTTATCATATCAAGGCATTGGATTAAGAGAAAGTAAGGATTCGTTAGGAAAGTAATCATCGATTGGTGTGATGTCAGATGTCAAATCTGTTGTCACTGTTGACAAAAGATTCACATCAACATTTTTTGTGCTTTTTTCATCTATGATTTCTTCCTCAGAATAGATCATTTGCAAATCTTCAGATTCATCCAATTCATTTTTACTTAAAGTAGATTCAAGTTGATCATAAACTAATTCATCAATATGATCTACTTCTTGTAAATCATTATCATCTCCAGGTTGCTTGCAAATGTTGAAAATATTCATCTCCAATGTCATGTTTCCAAATGATAGCTTCATTAGTCCATTCCTACAATTAATCAATGCGTTAGAAGTTGCAAGAAACAGACATCCTAAAATAATAGGAAATGAATTACATGTCTCAACAGGTTGTGTGTCCAAGACAACAAAATCCACAAGATAAATGAATTTATTGACTTGTACTAACACATCTTCAATTATTCCTCTAGGCATTTTTACAGATCTATCAGCAAGTAAAAGAGTTATAGAAGTTGGTTTTAACTCACCTAGATTGAGATTCTGAAAAACTGAATATGGAAGTAAATTCACACTAGCACCAAGATCAAGTAAGGCTTTTTCAATTTTATGCTCTCCAATAAAGAAAGAAATTGTAGGACAACCAAGGTCTTTATATTTCAAAGCATTATTGTTATGAAGAATAGCACTTACTTGTTTAGCTAGAAAGGCTTTCTTTTTCACATTCAGTTTCCTTTTCATAGTGCATAGATCTTTCAAAAATTTAGCATAGGAAGGAATCTATTTAATAGCATCCGGCAAAGGTATATTGATTCTTACTTGTTTGAAAATTTCAAAGATTTCAGAGTTGTGATTGACTTTCCTTTGTTTGGTCATGACCTGAGGAAATGGAAGTGCTGGTGGAGAATCAGTCTTTTCTTTGCAATTTTTAGATTCAACCCCTTTCTTACCCTTAGAGATTGACTCATCATCTTTCTCATAAGGTTTAAGAGAGGGTTTTTCAATAAGCTTACCATTACGAAAAGTAGTAACTGATTTGACTTGATCCATGTGTTGGCTTTTGGAACTACTTGCATTTGCATTGTATTGCCCCTTGGGATTTTGTTGTGGTTGAGAAGGAAACTTACCTTTCTCTTGGAAACTAAGAACAGATGTTAATTTTGCAAAAGTATCTTTAAAATCTATCATGTTTTAAGCAAGTTGAGTAATGATTGTCTTTTGCTTTTCAATAAATGCATGCAATGTTTCCTCAAGATTTCTTCTAGGAGGTGGAGCATAAGGAGGTGCATATCCATGAGAATTTTGAAAATTATAATGTGCTTGAAATGGTGGTTGTGAAGTTTGTGCATCACTCTTCCAGCTAAAATTTGGATGATTTCTCCAACCAGGGTTGTATGTTTGTGAGTATGGGTTATGGTTGGCCCTTTGAAAACTATTTAAAGCATAAGCTTGTTCATAGAGACATTCCTTAAAAGAAGGCAAGGTTGGACAGTTATCGGTTGAGTGTTCATTTGTTTCACATATTTGACATGCAATGTTTTCAACAGATTTTAATTGACCACTTTTTTTCAATTTTAGTGCCTCGACTTTTCTAGCTAAAGATGCAAACTTGACTTGAAGGTCATGATCTTCCCTAAGGTTGTACATACCTCCACTAGATGTATGAGGTTGAGTTTTACTCGGTGCCTCATAAGTACCCACAGTGTCCCAATTTTGAGTATTTTCAGCTAACAAGTCTAAGTACTCCATTGCTTCATCAGGGTCTTTGTCTTCAAAAGTTCCATTACATATCAATTCAACCATTTGCCTATCTTTAGGTGTTAACCCTTCATAAAAATGCAAAACTAATCTCCATGTTTCAAAATCAGGATGAGGACAAGTAATAAGTAAGTCTCGATACCTATCCTAACATTGGTAATAAGTAAGTCTTTAAAAACTGTTGTTGCATTTCATCCCAAGCATGAATGGATCCTGGTCTTAAATTTTATAACCATGTTTTAGCTTTATCTTTTAATGAAAAAGGAAAAAAGCTTTAATCTGATGGTGTTCATGCTACAATTTAGATTATTATATGTGTTACAGACCTCCTCAAATTCCCTTAAATGCAAGTATGGATTTTCCAATTCTAAACCATAAAAAGAAGGTAAAAGTTGAATAATGCCTGGCTTAAAATTAAAATGAGATGCATCGGGAGGAAAAACTATGCATGATGGTGCACTTGTTCTTGTTGGATTCATGTGGTCTCTAAGTGTTCTAGCACGATTATTCTCATTATTCTCGTTATGAAGTGATTGATTATCTTCTTCAGCCATATTTTCTAAAAATGATGAGGATACCCTACAAAGTCTACCACTTGATGTACGTGACCACACTCTCATGCACGTGTAGGAATAGAATAAAAGGAAAAGGAAAACAAAAGAAAAAGAAAACAAAGTTATATACAAGAAAAATGAAAAGAGAAAATAAATAAATATTATAATTTATACAAAACTTACCTCCCCGGCAACGGCGCCAAAAACTTGACACGACAAAAAGATTGATGTCTTCTCCCAAGTGCAGGAGTGTCGAAGTAATAAAAAACCCAGCAAGACCGGGGTCGAACCACAGGGAGGTTATTGTACAAATTATAAATAACAACAACACAACAACAACAACAATAATAATAATAATACTAATAATAATAGTAGTAGTAGTACTAATAATAATAATAATAATAATAATAATAATAATAACAAAAATAAAGAAGAAGAAGAAGAAGATGAGAACTTTGAGATTAAATATTAAAGCAAGGATTAAACAATGATAATAACAAATGTCAAGGTTAGAGATTCCACTAATGGTATGTCAAACAAGTATAATATAAACTCTTATTATTCAATTGGAAACAACATATAAAGGAGGTTCCAATCAGATTATAAATTGTTAACATGATTACATTAGTCATCTTATTCGATTAATGCTAATACTTGTCAATCTCATCAAACATTCATGATTATAACTTATGTTAACAACAAATCAAGTTCCTTTCATAGCTCAGGTGTCGGTTATACCATACAGTATGGGCTATGAAAGTGCCAAGCATTTGTTGTATCAATTGTTATACAACATAAATCAAGATTAGTCATTTAACAAGCAAAGTATTAATAAGTGAACAAGATAACAAATATAAAACATGTTAGTATTAAACATTAAAGTCCATATTAAGTTTATACCATACTTATTCTTACACCATTAGTATAACCTTTTCACCTTGACATAATTAACTTAGCTAGACATAATGAAAGAAAGAAAAATAGATAAACTAAATAAGAACATAAATAAGATAAGAGTTAACAAAGCAAAGGAAAGGAAATGAAAGGCATGAACTTGATATTAATGAAAACAAAGCATAAAGAATACAAAGAGAGAAAAGAAGAGCATGATCTTGATCTGGACACCAAGATGCCTAAATGCATGGCAAATGCCTCCTTTTATAGGCCAAAATTGGGAACTATTGATTTGATGACTAATTGATGAGTAGATGGCCAACCCTTGACTTGGTGACAATCCTTATCTTCTCTTGTCTGCCCAAAACGTCATTGATGATGTCAAAATTAGAGCGACTTGAAAACATGAAAGTTCTAGGCAATTATCTCAGCTTTCTTGTGTAAAACATTCAGCTCATTTCGACTTCTAGAACTCCAGATATGGCCAAAATACCGAACAGTGCTCGGGCTGGAGGACAAATTCAGGCTTCTTTGTTGTTGCAATAATTTGGACTTGAAAATGGCCTTTTTAGATCTTGGGCTCCGTATGAAAGTTATAGGCCTATGTCTTACCTTTTCATCCATATAAAGTAGACCTAAATCTGAGATCTATAGCTCCAGATATGACCCAATTACCGAACAGTGTTCCGATTTAGATTCCACCGACATCTCTTTTCTAAGTTTGATCATCTCTTTGCCTTTGCAATTGAAGTTTTTAAAGTCATCAATCAATCCTTTTATTTATGTGATAGACCTGTATTTCAAATCGAAATTTACCACAAATTAAAGGTATCTTATATTATTAGATAAATTATTATAAAACGTACTTTAGTTAAGGAGTTATTGATACTTCAAGTGCAAAATGATGATATAAAATCATGATAAAAATGCACTTTTGAGTACTAATCACTTAGTAATAAATTGTTCATAATAATAACTTAGAGTTCTTCTCTAGTAATTATCAACAACAATCATAGAAAATATGCATAAGAAAACAATCATACTCATTCATAATATAAATTGAAAATAAAAGAAAGAATAAATCTCATGATTCTTGGTTTTTAAAGGTTTGTTGTGTCCTTGCATTTAAGTATTTCAATAACTATTTTCCCTAAAAAGGAGAAATAGCCTTGCATGAAATCTTCAAGCTCTAACTTAGAGGAGCTAAATTTCTGATATAAAAAACTTGGATAATGGTTTAGAAGCTTCGAAACATAATTTGGACTCATTTCTTCACGAAACCTGATTGCTGGCAGAATTCAGTTGTCATCTTTGAAAAATAATATCTCCCTTATATGACATGATTTTCAGCTAAAATTTGGATTGTTTACAGACCTTTGAGTCAGGAATCCAAAAAAAAATTAAGTTTGCATCAATTGGACTTCTATAGCTTTAGATATTGAATTTTTAATGGACAAAGATCAACAATGGTAGAATACAAGATTTGACTTTGAAGGATGTAATTTCCATAATCTTTCTCTTTTTATTTTTCTTGCATTAAATTTTCAAAAAGGTATGGATGTTAGTTTTTTAGTGCCACTTGAATCACTTCATTTAAATCTTTAGAACTCACGCTCTGCACAAAACATCGACTAAACGTCAAATCTGCCAATTATTTCCAATTTACTCCTTTTTTGTATTTTTCATCCAAAAGTGCCTTTAAAACATAAAACAAAGAATATTAAGGCATTTTACATATAAAACATGGACAAAACATTAGGTAAATGTGAGTGAAACTATCGAATAATATGGTTACATCATGAATAAGAAAGTCTAGTCTTTTGTCAATGGAAAATGGAATAGGAGTCGCCACCTAGTATTTTGGTTACTAGGAACCCTAACTGGTCTCAAAGATCGGGTACGAGAACTGGTTACATGAAAGAAAGGTATTAGCACCCCAAATATGTCTTATATAAGGTAAGTTGCATTGTTTTATTATCTGATAAAATCTATGGTCTCGTTGTGTTTTCTAGTTGTTGGTATGGTTTAAAAAACGTTATATTCGGTAAAGAGATCCTTATCTTATTTGGTAATTCTGACTTTAACAAAAGAATTTAATATCCAGAATACGTTTTACATATAACATCACAATCCCAAATATAAACAAAATATTTTTTTTGGAATTTTTGGAATATTGTTCTAGTTCTTATGGTTTGAATAAACTAGTTATTAAAGCCAAAATGCATACTAATACATATATTTTTTGAATTTTTCTCTATCATATAAAAATATAATGTGATGATATATATATATATATATATATATATTGGAGAGACTAGGTTGTATGCATGAAAACAAAATATTTTTGTATTTTATTTTTTATATCTTGTTAAAAGTTGGGTATTTTAATACCGGATTTGTATCTTTATAGTATAAAAATACAAACCAATATTGATTAAAATGTAGTAATGAAATTGTGAAAAATCATAGATTTTTCGAAAGGTTTATTTGTAGTTTTAGAATTTTTGACTAGACCGAACCCAGTCCAAAAGGAGATTAGGATGAAATCAACCCAAAATAAAACGAGCCTACTTTCTATAGGGCTGGACTCAGCCCCAACCATATGGGTTGGGCTGCTATTTGCTTGCAGAACGTGCACAGTGCACATTGTGCATGCAAGAAAACAATCAATCAAAAGGGGAACAAGGGGAAGGGTTACTTGTGATGATGTGCTTGGGTAGATGATTTGATGGTGGTGCCGGTGGCTAGTTTGGTTGTTGTGTTTGCTGCGGTTGCACTTCCTCTTCCTTACTATTTCAGCGTTGCTTCTTCTCTTTATTCCCAGACCAGTTGGTCTTAGGGCATTAGGTGTTAAGACACC
>SRLM01001264.1:189172-227733 GCA_015708895.1 Populus ilicifolia | reverse complement strand
CTAGAACGTTTATGTTTTCAAGTGACTCCAATTTTGATGTTATCAATGATGTTTTGGGCAGACAAGAGAAGATAAGGATTGTCACCAAGTCAAAAGTTGGTCACCTATTTTTCAATAGTCATCAAATCAATAATTCCCAATTTTGGCCTATAAAAGGAGGCATTTGCCATGCATTTAGGCATCTTGGTGTCCAGATCAAGATCATGCTCTTCTTTTCTCTCTTTATATTCTTTATGCTTTGTTTTCATTAATATCAAGTTTATGCCTTTCATTTCCTTTCCTTTCCTTAGTTAACTTTTATGTTCTTATTTTGTTTATCTATTTTCCTTTCTTTCATTATGTCTAGTTAAGTTAATTATGTCAAGGTGAAAAGGTTACACTAATGGTGTAAGAATAAGTATGGTATAAACTTAATATGAACTTTAATGTTTAATACTAACATGTTTTATATTTGTTATCTTGTTCACTCTTTAATACTTTGCTTGTTAAATGATTAATCTTGATTAATGTTGTATAACAATTGGTACAACAAATGCTTGGCACTTTCATAGCCCATACTGTATGGTATAACCGACACCTGAGCTATGAAAGGAACTTGATTTGTTGTTAACATAAGTTATAATTATGAATGCTGGATGAAATTTACAAGTATTAGCATTAATTGAATAAGATGACTAATGTAATCGTGTTAACAATCTATAATCTGATTGGAACCTCCTTTATGTGTGTTTTCCAATTGAACAATAAGAGTTTATACTATACTTGCTTGAAATACCATTAGTGGAACCTCTAACCTTGACATTTGTTATTATCATTGTTTAATCTTTACTTTAATATTCTATCTCCAAGTTCTCATCATCATCATCTTCTTCTCTTTCTTTATTACTATTATTGTTATTGTTATTATTGTTGTTGTTGTTATTTATAATTTGTACAATAACCTCTCTGTGGTTCGACCCCGGTCTTGTCGGGTTATTTATTACTTCGACACTCTTGCACTTGGGAGAAGACATTAATCTCTTTGTCGTGTCACCCTTCATGCCAAATCTTAGCATATGCTTCCATGAAGCTACCTTCTAGAATACTTTAACTCCAAGATAAAATTCAAGTGGTTTTTTTCTAATATCTGCATACTTTTTTTGTCTATCCTAAGCCATCTTTATTCGATCATTAATAATCCTCACTTTTCAATAGTGATTTGTACTAATTTTACCCCATACAGCTTTCTATCTCTAACTTCTTCCTAACATAAAGGTGTCTTACACTTTGCTATAAAGAGCTTTAAATAGGGTCATTCCACTTGTTGTTTGATAAATGTTGTTATATGTGAATTCTACTAGTGATAAATGCTCCTCCTAGTTTCCACCAAATAAATCCATTAAGATCCAAATAACTCTATCAGATTGGCCATCAATTTGCAGATGAAAGGTAGTATTGATACTCAAATCTGTTCCTAAGACACGTTGTATGCTCGACAAGAGACATGATGTAAATCTAAGGTCTTAGTCTGAAACAATTGATGTTGGGGCTCCATAAATCCTCATAACTTCGTTCACACAAATCTTAGCCAACTTGTCAACTGGATCTATCATCTTTACTAGTAGGAAAAGGGAAGACTTAGTTAGTCGATCCATAATGACCCTGATTGCATCATTTCCCCTATTTCCTCTTGGTAGTCTCGACATAAAATCCATCGCGATCATCTCCCACTTCCACTTAAGGATTGGTAATGGTTGTAACAGCGCTACTGGTTTTCGATGTTCTATTTTTACTTGCTGGTAAATACTACATTTTGCCATGCAACCATCCATTTCTTTTCTCATATTTAGCCGTTAGTAGTACCATTCCGGATCTTGGTACATCTTAGTATTACCTAGATGTACCATGAACATAGACTTGTAAGCCTCTCATGGTCATTTTTGTTTAAGGGCTTTGTCATCAGGCACATATATATGTTACCCCAACATCACTATTCTATCATCACCCATTTGAAAAAAAGTTTCACCCCTCGATTCCAGTTTGATTCTTGCTTTTAACATTTCATCATCAAATAGTTGTGTCTCTAATATTTGTTATTGATATCTTGACTTCATTCTTAGTTAAGCCATTAAGGATCTTTTTAGACTCATATTTAATACTACTCGCAATCTCTTCAGCTCAATCATGGTTTCCTCATTCCAAAACATTGGTCCACCCCTAATCACCTTGTCTTTACAGCTAAGAGCATTCGTGACTTTCATTCGTTTTTCCTAGATAATAATCTATAATATAGTCGTAGTCTCTAATTAATTCTACTCATCTCCATTGTTGCATGTTCAACTCCTTCTACAACATCAAATATTTAAGTATCTTATGATCTGTGAAAATTTAGACCCAAGATCTATATAAATTATTCCTCAATACTCATAAAGTAAAAACTACTGCTGCCAATTCTAAGTCATAAACTGGGTAGTTGACTTTATAAGGTGACACGACCAAAATATTGATGTCTTCTCTCAAGTGTAGGAGTGTCTAAGTAATAAATAACTCGACAAGACTAGGGTTTAATCACAGGGAGCTTAACTATATAAATTATAAATAACAACAACAACAAGGAAAAAAAAGTTAAAGAGGACTGTGAAATTGTAAGATTAATATGACAATTAAACAATGATAAAAATAAATATCAAGGTTAAAGGAACCACTAATAATATTTCAGACAAGTATAGTATAAACCCTTTTTATTGCTCAACTAGAAACTACACACAAAGAAAATTTCAATCGGATTATAAATTATTAACATGATTATATTAGTTATCTTATTCAAATAATATTAATACTTGTAAATCTTATCAGGTATTTATGATTATAACTTATGTTAACAACAAATCAAGTTCCTTTTATAACATAAGTGTAGGTTATACCATATGGTTGAGCTATGAAAGTACAAAGTATTTATTGTATCAAGTGTTATACAACATAAATCTAGATTAACCATTTAACAAACAAAGTATTAAAAGTGAATAAGATAACAAATATAAAATATATTAATATCAAATATTAAAGTTCATGTTGAGTTTATACTACACTTATTCTTACACCATTAGTGTAACATTTTCACCATGACATAATAAACTTAGCTAAATATAATGAAGAAGAAAAATATAAATAAACAAGATATGAATATAAATAAGATATAAGTTAACTAAGTAAAGAAAAAGAAATGAAAAGAATAAACAAGAGATTAATGAAAGCAAAACTTAAGCTTTACAAAAAAATAAAAAATAAAAAGAGAGCAAGAGCGTAATTTTGATCTGAAAACCAATAAATGCATGGAAAATGCCTCTTTTTTATAGGCCAAAATTTAAAACTATTGATTTGTTGACTAATTGTTGAGTAGTTAGGTATATCTTAACTTGGTGACAATCTTTATCTTCTTGTTTAAATAAAACGTCATTGCTAACATCAGAATTTGAACAGACTATCCCATGAAAGTTCTAGGAAATTGTCTAAGCTTTCTAACAAAAAACAAAACATGAGTCATTTGAACTTCTAAAACTAGAGATATGAGCTAAATATTGAATGGTGTCTTGGCTGTAGGATTGATTTTAACTTCTTTGTTATGGTTATAATTTTCACTTGAAAATAGCCTTTTTGAATCTTGCATTCCCATAAAAATTTTAGGTTTATGTCTAAGTTTTCCATCCATATAGAACAAATCTAAATTCAAGTTTTACAACTCTAAATATGACTCAATGACTTAATAGTATTCTTATTTAGATTGAACTAACATATCTTTTCTAAGCTTGACCTTCTCTTTATCTTCTCAATTTCAGTAGTTAAATTCATCAATCAATCCTTTTATTTATATGATAGCCCTGCATTTAAGATGAATATTTATCATAAATTAAAAGTATCTTCTATTATTAGATATGTTATTATAATACGTACTCTACTTAAGTAGTAATTGATACTTCAATAGAAAAATAAAGCTATAAAACCAATATAAAAATGCACTTTTAAGTACTATTCACACCTTCTAATCAGCTTATTACCAGTCATTAGTAATTAAAGTGTTAAAATAGAAAAACAATTTGTAAGTTCTACAAAATAAGGCATTCATCATTTAACTTCCATTAATCTATCCAAAATCTCATTAAATCTACATATCTGCTCAATACCTCTTAAATAAAATATTAATAAATATTTTTTTATGTTCAATATATCAACATATAGTTATAGAGCTTTACTTGGATAAAAATAGAATTTTATTCTAATGTTTAAGATTAACTTCTTTGGGTTGGAATTATTATTGTTTTCTTTTTTTAATATATATACATATACACAATACATTTTTAACCCATATCCTAAGCTTTTGGCTAATGACTCCCAAACTAATTGGTCTTAAGGCATTAGATAGTAAGACACCCCTTCGAGTTTAATAACTTGGGTTGTAAATACTGATATGTTGATAGTGCAATGTTTGATTCCCTTAAGCTTTTTTTCTCGACCTATATAACAAAGGTTGAGCCAATAGCTCCCAAGTTAGTTGATTTTAGGATATTAAGTGTTAAAACACCTATTCGAGCTTAATTACTTAGGCTATGAAGGCTACGAAACCAAATTTATCTATGTTTTTATTATCATCAATTTATTTATTTTTCAAATTATATACTATCTATTTCCCTTAGTTATTACCTTTAACAAAAGAACATAAATAATGTAATAATCTAATCTATAACCCACAATCATATATTAAAGTGTGCGTGTGTGTGAAAATGAAGGTTTAAGAATACTTTTTAAATGAATATATGAGCAGAATTAAGTGATAATAATGCGAGTTTATAAACTTGAATATTTCAAGAAGTATTTTGATAGACCTTATTAAGAATGTTTACTAAAATATGTCTTAAGAGTCACTTTAACAAAATAACTCATTTACTATATCATCCTAGTAATACATAAATAGAAAATATAATTAGTTAATTTTTTTTATATCAATTACTATTCTCTTCCCCTAATTAAAATGAGACATTGTCCTAAATTAGAAAGATAAAATATAGAAGTCATAAACTAAAATACCAAATATTGACAAACCTGAAACATACTTAAATAAATATTAGAAATAAAAAAAACAAAATAATATGCTATTAATAAAACTAAAAGACACAAGGATTCATAAATGAAGGCTTAAATCTAATCTAAGTTTTTTACGTCTTTTCTTAGCTGATCAATTTATGCAACTCATGGAGGAATCAATTACAAGGATGAAATATTGTAGTTGGTCAATCAATTATTCAACAATAATAGCACAGATTATGTTTTGTTATGCTGAAGATGTTAGAAATTTTTGTTCCACAAAATAATCAAGAAAAGACAACAACCTATTAACATTTAACAAACCTATGGGTTTATGGTGAATATGCAGTTGAGCCTAAAAAGAAATATGAAAGATCTCTTTCAATATACTCAGACCACCTGGTAAGGAAATGAAGACATTAGCATATTTAAACATGACATTCGTTCGATTACATATTATGGAGGCTTGTAGTTCCTCTCTAATTATTTTTTCAATTATGTTTTCTTTTGCTAAAACTTTGGGGACGACCCTCAAAAATTAACTACCTTCTAAAAATACAGCTATGGACGCTCCCCCTATTAACCCAAGGCTGCCTCCCCATACACTAAATAAATTTTCCTCTCAACTAGTACCTAACCAAGATGATTTGCTGATTTTAAAAACTCTATTTCCTACCTAGGATTGGATCCACCAAAAAAAAAATATTTCTTATATGATAACTTGAGGAACCTGCCATTTCCATACACTTCTATAATAGTTAAATGTATGGGTTAACCAGAAAAAAAGAGAAAAAAGAGAAGATTCTATAGATGAGAAATTGAAAATGCAATCATATCACTTATATGTAAGACAACCAGAGTCTCATACTGTCTTTCTTTATTTTTCTATTCTTTTTTTAAAACATGTGTATATACAGGTAGTTGTGATTATGGCTTATATCTTCTCTTGGTTTTACTTAAAAAAAAATGGCGTAAACGTTCTCTATAAGTCGAGGATAAGCTTTCCATCCAATTTTTAAAAAAACTAGCAAGCATAATCTTTTATAATCAGATTACCAAGACTATGCGAACCATGTTCTTTATAAAAATAAGGGCATAAGTCATGAAATACACAATGCACATCGCCACTAGGCTATGTCCCAAAAGTAAATAAAAGATTATCTAAAGACTCTTTATGTTTTGAAATAAATCCTAACTTTTGACATTTTTCACAAGATTTGCAGAACATACGTGTGTCTTTGAACATGGTGAGCCAATAAAATTCACAATGTAAGATTTTTACAGTTATCTTTTTTTATGAGAAATGACTCTCACATGCTTTAGAATGACAAAATTTAATGACACTACTTACATCATTATCAAGAATGGATCTTTGAAATATTTGATCAGGATAATATTTGAATAAGGTTCATCCCAATAAAAGTTTTTTACTTCATTCAAAAACTTTCCTTTATTTTTGGTACTCTAGTGAACTAGCAAAAATATTGAAGCAAAAAAATTGATAGTTTTAGTAAAGTAAGACATTGAACTAAGAGAAAGTAAAGATTCATAAGGAAAGTAATCATCAACTGGTGTGATATCAGATATTGAATCTATTGTCAATCTTGATAAAAGATTCATATCAACATTTTCAATACCTTTCTTGTTCTCGATTTCTTTTTGAGAATAAATCATTTGCAAATCTACATATTCATCTAACTTTGTTTTACGTAAAGTAGATTCAAATTAGTCATAAATCAATTCTTTAATAAAATCTACTTTTTGTAAATCACTATCATCTCTAGGTTACTTGCACATATTGAAAATATTCATCTCTAATGTCAGGTTTCTAAAAGATAGCTTTATTGCTAACATCAGAATTTTAACAAGCTTAATTCATGAAATTTCTAGAAAAATATCTCAGCTTTCCAAAAAAGATAAGGTTATGTAAACTTCTAGAACTCAAAATATGGGCTAAACACTTAACAGTATCCGAGCTGCAAGACAAATTAAGGCTATAAAGCAGATTCAAACTTCATTGTTGTTGCTAAGATTTGGACTTCCAAATAGTAAAATTAAGTCTTGCATTTCTCATGAATATTTTAGGCCTATGTTTTAGCTTTTTAGCCATATAAATCAAATTGAAATCCAAGATTTACAGCTCCAGATGTGACCTAATAATTAAACAGTGTTACAGTTTAGACTGAACCACCATCTCTTTTCTAAACTTCATCCTCTCTGTCTTTTCAATTTCAGTAGTTGAACTTATCAATTAATCTTTTAATTTATGTGATAGGCCTGTATTTAAGATTAACATTTACCATAAATTAAAGGTATCTTATAGTATCAAACTTGTTATTATAAAACATATTTTAGTTGAGTTATTGATACTTTAAATATAAAATACTGATATAAAACCTTGATAAAAATACATTTTTAACTGTTAATCAATTAACTTACTATAATTACATATCATGGTTATGAGATTTTGAAAAATAAATATCAAAATTGACATTCATGAATAGAAATCTTCACAAAGATATGTACATGAGATGGACACATCTAAAGGATGTTACCATAAGGGGAAAAAAAACAGATATACTAGATTTTTTTTATTGTTTCCATTAATAGAAAGGTTCTCTAGCAAATTAAATTAAAATTTGCTTAATTGTTGAGCTTGTTATTTAATTCAGTATTATAATTCGGGGAAAAGCTTAAGGATAGCATTTAATTTGTCTCTTGGCTAATTATAGAAATAGAAACCTAGCTAAACTAACGCTAATTATAGAACAGAACCACTGCAACCTAACTACGTATAGACCAAACACAATATCTAATGCAGTTAAATCTCCTACGTACTGTTAGCTTTTAACAGTACAATTCTGTTTTGTTAGAAGAAACACGATGTAAACATCTATCGATTCAGTTAAATCTACAACAAGCTTGGGTATAAAGTAAGATAGCTTCTCACAATTACAACATCTGACAACAACCATCGTTAATCATCAAATCGAAGCCTTCTATAGATTTTGTTGATAGAGAGAAAGAAATATAAATCATATAGCTTGAATTGGATAGATCATGGCAATGGCCATATTATTTACATGGAAATCCTCGGCAAATGCCTCACTTATTTTGTGCATTAAAGCGGCCTCCTTTGTTTCAAAGGCTCCGGGGCTCCATGGACGTGCCGACAGGAATGATCTCAATGAGAAGGTGTTTAACGTGTTAAGTTATGGAGCACATCCTGGAGAGAGGAGAACGCGCTGGTAAGCTTGTTTAGTATTTTGGATCGTAATTGTTCATGCATTAATAGTATATTAGAGGCATGTGTTTAATTATCTGTTAAAAGAAATCCACATTTGATTTTTTTGTTATTGTTTTTTTTTTNTTTTTTTTTTTTTGTGGGGGGGGGGTGTTGGGAACTGTTATAATTTGTGGCGTATATATCTGAATTTGCCCTTGATTTTCTCGTAAAGAAATTATGGTGAAATTGATTAGATTGTGGGTTTGGTCTTCGCAGTCTTTCATCCGAGCATGGAAGGCTGCATGCAATTATATGGGAAAGGCAAGGCTACTTATCCCCAGGGGAACCTTCTTGATAGGGGCAACTATCTTTAAGGGACCATGCCAAGGTCCAGCACCCGTTAAGGTTCAAATTGCAGGAACTCTGAAAGCTGTACCAGACCCTAGCACTTACGAAGAAGATTTCTGGATCTCGTTTGAAAACATCAATGGCTTGCTGGTTACTGGTACAGGCACTGTTGATGGCCAAGGCAATGCTGTCTGGAAATACAATGTCGGCGACGGCGGTGCCAAGTTCCCTAGTGTAAGCAACAAAATGGTCTTGACATACAAGCACTTACTAATTAGTAATTAGAGAATATGGGATTAATTGCAATTTCATAATGATTCATCTTTCCTTTTTTATTTAATTATTTGTGGCGTAGTATATAAAACTTAACCATGTAGTCAATGGGATTATAAGACAGATCACCTCTATGAATCCCATGGGTTTCCACATATCCATCGTTCTGTCACAGAACACCAAGGCCAAAAATCTTGCTATGGAATGGTCTTGGTAATTAAAGGAAAAATGCTAGAAATTCTTATTAGCTTTTCTTGGACCTAAGCCTTACAAGTAAACAAAAATGGGGAAATTAAAATAGCAACTGAAAGGACATATTTTAAAGAACTCGAATTGAAAAAACGATGCAATAATGATAAATCCTAATCTAAATTTCTACGCAGCTTCAAGGTAGCCCAGGCCTCTTGGGTGAATGAGATTTGCTTCAAAGCAATTTCCTTCCTACAATTGTTTTATTTATCTGTTTTGTATTTGAACTCTTTTTCTTCTTCCAAACGGTGTCGTTTGCTTTTGAATTTACTCCCTTACCAGCTGTCAGCCGCAGGAGCTTCATCATCTCAGCCCACCTTCTGCCTTTGTTGCAGGTAGGTCTTCTCCAACACGCCTCCTTCTTTTCTCCCCGGCTTCAGTTTGAGAATGGTTCGTGTTGTGCTGCTGGACTGTTACAACTCCCTCACCCTTAAAAAACCTTGCCCTCAAGGTGAGGTCAAGAACCTTTTAACCAATCTTCTTGGACCCACACGGCATCTTCTTCAGGTTGTCCTTCCCATTTTAACAGCACTTCTTCCCTCGTCTTCCTCCTTGAGATTTGACTTCTCAGTTCTAGTATCTCTGCCGATTGTCGCTGTGAATTCATCTTAGGTTCGAGAGTGGGTAGCTTCGGTTCAGAAATGTTCCTTTCCCAACCCATTTCTTCAGCAGCGAGACGTGGAACGTGCTATGGATTCGGCTTCCTTGAAAGATCTAACTAGTAAGCCACTTCTCCCACTTTTTTTTAAGATTTTAAATGGCTCAAAGTATTTATTTGCTAACTTTTCATTTTTATTTCTTAGCATGCTAGACTGTTTCTCATTTTTATTTGTCTGACTGGCTGGAGTCAGAGGTAAACCCATTCTCTGAACTAGGTCTCTTTCCTGCTTGTATCTGCTTGTTTTTTTTTTGTCTCTTCTGAGCTTGAGCTAAGTTGTGTTTAATTTCTACAATATGTTATATCCTATGTTGTAATTGTTTCTCTACTACTTGATTTTTTATTGACTCGGGAATATAATATGTGAGGCTTGAGGGTGGGTAGCCGTAGATTGCTTCAAACGGGGTAGATTTGAGGGATGTGTGGTAGCTGATATCGTAACAATATTCGGCCATTGTTAGCAAATTAGACCAGCCCTTCGGGTTATCACCTCCATGCATCTTAAATACCCTTCTAATGTTTTGTTGGTTGCATTTTTCTGACAGTCAGTTTGGGGGTGGTATGTTATTGACATCAGCAGCTTAACCCCTTGAATTTAGAATAACTCTCCCCAAAAATTGCTAGTAAAGATAAGATCTTTGTCAGATACACTGTATTGTCCGGGAGTCCATATAATTTCATTACATTCTACGAGAACAAATTGGTAATTTTTGATGGATTATAGGGGTGGGACATAGGAATAAAATGGACATATTTCTTAAACCTATTCACAATTACCATAATTACCGAGTATTGATTAGATTTTGATAGCTTATCTATAAAATTCATAGATATAGATGATCATGGTCTAGTGGATATAGGTAAAGGTTATAAGCGTCCTGAGGGTTTTATGTTTTTTTATTTTGCTCTCTGACAGACTTCATACTATTTGATATAAGTTTGTATATTTGATTTTATTCTTACCTAAAAGAAATTTCTCCTATCTTTTTTTAGTGTTCTTTCAAAGCTCATGTGTCCTGAGGATGGGCTATCATGAATATAATTTAGGATGTCTGTTTTTGTAGTGCTAGATTGACTTATATAGACTCTTTGTTTGTAGTATGATATCCTTCCCCTAAAATAATATTTCAAGGAACTTATGGTTTCTTGGTCTAGTTGTTGCATAATAGCTTGAATTTCCAGATTAGTTTTATAGCTATCTTTTAATTGATCAACCTAGTTAGTAATTAGGGTAGAGATAGCCTATAATATACCTTTTTCTGTGGTGTCCTCCTGTCTAAAGAGTGTATCAGCTACTAGGTTCTCCTTTCCTGCTTGAAACTCAAACACAAAGTCATATCCAATCAATTTAGATAACCATTTCTGTTGTGTGGGTGTTCCAACCAACTGCTCCAATAAATACTTGAGGCTTTGTTAATCCATCTTAACCTTAAAGGCTTAGCCCAAAAGGTAAAGCCTCCACTTCTGAACAATAATGACTAATGCTAGGAATTCCTTCTCATAAATGGATAGTGATAGTTCCCTCCCCTTTAGACTCTTGTTGAAATAAGAAATGGGTCTGCCTCCTTGCATTAACATAGCACTGAGTTTTATACCTGAGGCATCACACTTTATTATAAAACTTTGGTTGAAATCTGGTAGTGCAAAGATTGGGGGTTGATACAGCCTCTTTTAATTTGATGCGAAACAATAAACAATAGAATTAACTCAAGAACAGAAAGTAGTTTTTAGGAAAGAAAGAAACTAAAGAAAAGAAGAAAGGGGATTGGAGATATGCAAAGCATGTAAATTTTCATTAATCATCAAAATTATCCCTTAAAATGACAGAAGAACATATAAATAGTAAACCCTAAAATATCTCGTTATTGGGCTTGGCTCATCAAATCAAATTGTTTAACATGAATAATAAAATAACAATGAGAAGGCCCAAATAGGCTAAATAACAATGCAATGGGCTCAAATGGGTTTAGTCTCCCAACCAAAGCGTGACAGGCTGGGTCATCCTACGCCATCTCTGTTCATATACTCGTATAGTATGTGGTGTGGGTCTGGTGTCCCCACCAACTCTCCTAGAGTTAGAGAAACTTGATCCTGTCGAGTGTAGTACTGGCCAACTCTGATAGTATTTCTAAAGATTTGGATCAAGCTGCTGCAAGGTATCTCTAGTAATCCAAGTGCAATCTGATTCAGATCGACCCACCCAACGAACTAGAAACCATTGAACCTCATTATTCTTATTAAAAACAACTTGTTCATCCAGAATAGCATCAATATTATCCTTTTGTGCTGATGTCAAGGTGAAAGGGATAGAGGTATCAATAGGATCATCAGAAGGGGAGTTAAGTGGTATCTCAAATGAATCATCTAGAATAGAGAGTGGTTTGTAGTATGCAACTAGATCCTCAATATTAAATGTAAAGCTAATGCCAAAATCATGTGGTAAATCAAGAACATAAGCATTTGGACCAACCCATTATAGCACTTTAAAAGGTTCGGCACTATATGCATGTAATTTTCGATTAGCTCCTGAAGGAAACCGCTCGGGTCTAATTTGTATCATAACATAGTCTCCCACATTAAACTCATTATATCGTCTATGTAAATCAACTTGAAGTTTATATTGCACATTACTTGCTTCAATCTGTTTAGTGATCTCAATATGCAAATCTCGAATTCTATGTGCAAAAGACTCGGCTGACTCAGACACTCTAGCGTGAAGGGACATGGGAAGAAGGTCTAAAGGTTTCCTAGGCTTGTAACCATGTACAACTTCAAAGGGACTCATACCTATTGACCTATTGATAGAGCTATTATAAGCAAACTGGGCCGTAACAAGAATCAAATCCCAATTCCGATTATGATCACTTATTAGACACCTTAAAAGGTTGCTCAAACTCCCATTAACCACCTCAGTTTGACCATTAGTTTGGGGTGGTAAGCAGTAGAAAACTTCAATTTAGTTCCTACCATCTGCCAAAGGGTTTTCCAAAAATAACTTGTGAATCTAACATCCCTATCCAAAACTATGGTTTAGGGAAGACCATACAACTTAACAATCTTATCAAAATAGAGTTTTGCAACTTTGGAAGCATCTGTGGTCTTAGTACAAGGAATAAAATGGGCCATCTTAGAGAAGCGATTGACAACCACAAAAATAGAATCATGTTTCTTTGCAGTACATGGAAGCCCAAGCACAAAATCCATGCTCACATCTTATCAAGGGCAAGTAGGAACAAGCAACGGGGTGTAAAGACCAGTATTTTGTTTTCTATGCTTAGCTAGTTGGCAAGTTCGACATTGACCTACCAATTTAGCGACATCTCTTTTTAAACTAGACCAAAAAAAATTAGTGTTCCACTTCTTCGATGGTTTTATTCCTTCCAAAATGTGCTGAAAGACATCTAACATGAATCTCTCATATTAAAAAATCACGTACGGATGTTTTCAGGATAACCATTTATAACACGGTGATTCCCATCCTTCAATGTCAAGTATATCTATCTGAATTCTGAGCAAGATTCATACTCCTTTTTAAGTATCTCAAATCCTGTGACTTCAACACTCATTACAGATAACAGCGTTACCTGACGACTCAAAGCATCTGCAGCTTTATTCTCTATTCCAAATTTATGTTTCAAAACAAATGAGTATGCTTACAAATATTCAACCCAATGACCATGCCTATGATTAAGCTTATTTTGGGAGTTAAGATAGCGGAGGGCTTCATGGTCGGAGTAAAGAACAAACTCCTATGGTAACAAGTAATAACGCCAATAACGCAAGGCTTGAACCACTGCATAAAACTCTTTATCATAAGTTGAGTACTTTTGTTTTGCCTCATTAAGTTTCTCACTAAAGTAGGCTACAAGGTGACATTCCTAACTAAGTACTCCACCTATACCGACTCCCGAAGCATCACATTCTACTTCAAACACTTTAGTAAAATCAGGTAGCCGTATTATTAGGGCCTCCGTCATTTTCTTCTTAACCTCTTCAAATGCCATATTAGCTCCTTTACTCCACCTAAACTCACCTTGTTTCAAACAATCTGTAATAGGCAACATGATGGTGTAAATCCCTTAATAAAACGATGATAGAAAGTCACAAACCTATGAAAACTACGAACCTCATGAATAGTCTTAGGTTCAGGCCAATCTACTATCCCTTGGACTTTTTGGGGGTCGGTAGAGACTCTTTTCCATGATATTATAAACCCTAAAAAGACCACTTGATCTGTAAAGAAGGAACACTTTTTGACATTTGCAAACAAACTTGCCTTTCTTAGGGTGGTACAAACTTGAATAAAATGATCGAAATGCTCTTTCTTGGTTTTGCTATAAATAAGAATATCATCAAAGTATACCACCAAGAACTTTTCCATAAATGGCCGAAGCACTTGTGTCATTACTCTCATAAAAGTGCTTAATGCATTGAAAAGGCCAAAAGGCATGACTAGTCATTCATATAAACCATTTTTAGTCTTAAATGTTGTCTTCCACTCATCACCTGGATGGATCCTAATCTGATGATATCCACTCTTCAAGTTAATCTTAGAGAAGATTTGGGCTCCTACCATCATATCTAGCATGTTATCCAATCGAGGAATTGAAAAACGATACTTGATTGTAATTCTATTGATGGCTCGACTGTCAACACACATTCTCCATGATCCATCTTTCTAGGGTGTTAACAGTTCAGGTACTGCACAAGAGCTCAAAGTCTCTCGTATAAATCCCTTTTGTAACAACTCACATATTTGCCTTTGCAATTCAGCATGTTCACTTGGGTTCATCCTATAATGAGGCAAGTTTGGTAATGTAACGCCAGGGATAAAATCTATAGTGTGTTGAACATCACGCATAGGGGGTAAAGCATCGGGTAGTTCAGAAGGGAGAACATCTAGAAATTCTCTCAACACTTCTCTTACCTCTTCAGGTGGCTCCTTTAAAAAGTCTTCTACAATCTCCTTAGCCACTACAGCAAACACAACAGACTCCTTACAAATATCCTTATCAAACTCCTTAGGACTTATTATGTTAAGCCCTCCATCTTTCACTTTATTTTTCTTCTGACCATTATCATTAGACCTTGGGGGTAATCCAATAAGTTGAATTTTTTTACCTTGAAAAATGAATGAACAAGAATTTGATCATCCAAGGATTGTAACGTCCAAATCATATAACCACGGCCTACCCAAAATGACGTGTACTACATCCATAGGAATGATATCACACCAAATTTTATCATGATAGTAAAAAATCTTAATGGGAAAAAGACATCTCTCTTTGACCGCTATAGATGTATCATTAACCCAAGATACATTATAGGGTTTAGGATGTGAAACAGACTTTAAGCCTAAACGGGATACACTACCCAAGGAAACTGCATTGATACAACTACCACTGTTTATGATGATCTTATACCCTTTATCTCCATATTTAATGTAAGTGTAAAAAATAGCAGTCCTTCTCCAATCCTCAGTTCCTTTAGGTTGTGTTAAAGCACATCTAACCACACCTAACTTAGTAGTCTTGATTTGAGTGGATATAGACTTAACACATCATAGCAAGTTAGACTCATCATCCTCATCATTTAGATCTTGAAAATTATCGGGATTGGGTTCATATACCTTATCATCACAATTATCTTCTTCATCCATACCATCATGCCCCTTGATGAACAAAGCCTTATTAGAGCAGCTAGAAGAGATATGACCAAAACCCTGACACTTAAAACACCGAATTCTTGAAGTTTTAGGTATTTCATGAAAAATACTTTTACCCTTGTCTTCTCTAGGTATCTGGGAAATCAAAGGATTGGGTTTTCGAGGTGGAGCACCTAATATGGAGTTATTACTACCAGGTTGAGATCTAGAAGGGGTATTACGAGTGTCCTGGCATCTTGTCCACTAGCTTTTTGTGACCGGGTCATAATTTTGTACTATGATATAAGCTTCATCTAGGGTGGAAACACCCCTAAGCACAACCTCTCTTTTAAGGTCATCATTTAAGCCTTTTCAAAATCTACTTAGGGTCATCACTTCATCTTCCTTAACTGCACACCTCATCCTACACTCATCAAATTGTGCCACATATTCATTGGCAGACTTGCCTTCTTGTCTCAAGTTATTCCACTAGTCCAAAAGATTTCCTCTATAAGAACAAGGCAAGTACTTTTCTTCTAACTTAGTCTTTATTTCAACCCAGTTAGTAATAAAGGGTTGACCTCTCCTAATCAAAAACTTTTTTACACTTTCCTAATAGAGCTTAGCGGTTCCACTAAGTTTCATCTTTACAAATCTTACCCTTCTATTCTTAGATAGATTATATCAGTAAAAGAATTGATCCATGTCACGGATCCATCTATCAAAAATCCAGAGGTCAAGTGGACCTTTAAAAGTTGGGGCTTCTACCTTGATATGCCTCATGACTCACTTGTTAAGGTCATCATAATCGTGATGGCCCTGATTGCGGTTATATTGATGGTTCCTAGGATGAACTAGTCTTTGACGGTAATTATTGGAACGCTCACTATCATGAGGGTCATCAAAGTCATTATGACCCTGTTGTTGGTTATGATGGCGGTTCCTACGAGGAACTGGTCTTTGAGAATTCCTATGGTTGTCACTAGAATGCTCACTCTCACTAGACTGTTTTATTTGAAAAGTTTTTATGGACTCCATCCTCCTAGAAAGGTTGTTCATTTGATTGGACATGTTGCTAATTTTTATTCTCATAAGTTGTAATTGTTCTTGAATATCTTTAAGAACATTACTAGAATTTGGGTCCATGGTAGCTATGACCTCTAGATTGTGTATTAGACGACCACCACGTAACTGCATGCAAAAAACTAATCTTGAGATTGAGATCACCAAATAATACTTGCAAGTAAAATGCAAAATAAAAATATAGCTAAAATAACACTCCTGCGCTGCAATTGCTTTGTCGACTTTCCTTCGTTGATGTTGCTGGCAACGTGACGTGATTGTTAAAGGTGAGGATAGTTGTAGCCTGTTGAGGGTAGTGGTGGTCACCGGTCGGCCCTGCTACTCTGCCTGTGGCTGAGCAGATGGAGATCTGTTGATGGCGCGGAGAGGACGACACTGATTGAGGTGCTGCCACTGACGAGGATTTACTGTTGCTAATTTGGTTGCTGCCAACGAAAGCTTGTTGTGGAGGCGCCACTGTAAGCGATTTAGCATGACTGCAGATGGCGTGGAGAGTGGCCTGCTGCCGGAAAATCTGTTGCTGTGGGTCTTCTTGTGACTGGCGTTAATGCAGAATTTTCAATCGGCGTTGTTGCACACTGTGATGTTGATGAAGAACAGTGGCGATTTTAGGATTCGACTGCGACGACTGTTTTTTGTGGAGAAGATGAACGGTGGTTTTTTTTTAACAGTTCTTTTTTTATCAAAACAGTAGGGTTTTTTTTTAAGATCAAACTGGATCGAGGTTTAGTATAGACATGTGAATCATTTAATTGTGAGAACAATTAAAAACCGGGCTCTGATACCAAATTTAATGCGAAACAATAAACAATAGAATTAACTCGAGAACAGAAAAAAGCTTTTAGAAAAGAAAGAAGCTGAAGAAAAGAAGAAAGGGGATTGGAGATATCCAAAGCTTGTAAATTTTCATTAATCATCAAAACTATTCCTCAAAATGACAGAAGAATATATAAATAGCAAACCCTAAAACATCTCGTTATTGGGCTTGGCCCATCAAATCAAACTGTTTAACATGAATAATAAAATAACAATGAGCAAGCCCAAATAGGCTAAATAAATAAAATAACAATGCAATGGGTCCAAATGGGCTTAGTCTCCCAACCAAAGCGTGACAGGCTAGGCTATCCTGCGTCGTCTCCATCCATATACTCGTATAGTATGTGGTGTGGATCTGGTATCCCCACCATAATTGTTCAAAGGCTTGTTCTGCTTCTGAATCCCATTTGAAAGCCCTTTTTTTCAATAATCCAGTCAATAGACCAGCAATCACCCCATAACCTCGGATGAATCTACAGTAGTAAATTGTTAACTCTAAAAGACCCCTTAGTAATTTGAGTGTGTTTAGTATAGGCCACTTGATCATTGACTCCACTTTGCTAGGGTCAGCATGCACTCCCTGACTTGATACAATATGCCCCAAATATTCACTTTCACTGCTTATAAATTTATATTTGGATTGTTTGGAAAATAACTTATGTTGTACGAGAGTCCCAAATATCATTCTTAGATGTCTCATGCTTTTCCACATTATGATTGTAGACTAGAAAATCATCGAAAAAAACCAGTATAAATTTTCTAAGATAAGGTCGAAAAATATCATTCATCAAACCTTGAAAAGTGGAAGCGGCATTCGTGAGGCTGAAGGGCATCACCAAAAATTTATAGTGCCCTTCATGAGTCCTAAAAGCTATTTTGGGGACATCTTTTTCCTTCATTTTGATCTGGTGAAAGCCTGACCGAAGGTCTAGCTTGGAAAAAATCTGAGAACCATAAAGCTCATCTAGTAGTTCTTCCACAACTGGTATGGGAAACTTGTCTTTCATAATTTTCTTTTTAAGGGCATGATAGTCAACACATATTCTTCATGAACCAACAACCTTCTTAACTAGTAGGACTGGCGATGAAAAGAGGCTTTGGCTACGTCTTATAGTACCTATTGCCAACAACTCTTTAATAAGCTTTTTTATCTCATATTTTTTATAATATAGGTATCTATAAGGACGTACACTTATCTATAAGGACGTACACTTATTGGGGAGATACCTTTCTTTAATACTATAAAGTGATCATGTGATTTGCTAGGTGGAATTCCTTTTTGCTCTTGAAAAACTTCCATGAATTCTAGCAACAAATTCTTAATATGTTCTAGGATTTCATTCTAAACTGATCCCTGCTCCTAGATTTGTAAAATCAGGCCTTTCTTGACTCTTTTCAATTCTTGTAAAAAGGTTGGGCTACAGTCAACTTCTGATTTCTCCACTCTCATTCCATAGATTAGGACCTTCTTCCCTTTCTTTTAGAATTCCACTTTTAAGGCTGAGAAGTCCCAAAGAATGGGCATTGGACTTTTAAGCCACTAAATTCCTAACACCATATCGTATCCTCCTAACTGAATGACATAAGCTCGAGTGACAAATTAATCTCCTTGAATCATCATTTTGATATCTGAGTAGCTTCTCTCACTCTACAATTGGAAACCATCTGCAATATTCACCCCAATAGGCTTGTGTTTTAAAACTTTCATCCCTACCTTTCTTGCTACCCTTGGATGTATGAAATTATATATACTTCCTGTATCAATTAAGGCCACGAAGTTATGGCCACTCAGCTTAACTTTCACCCTCGTAGTTTTAGGATTGGGACTCCCTATGATTGCATGAAGGGATATGTCGATTCCCTTCTTACCTTTTTCCTAAGGTTCCTATAAATCAATCAGATGTTCAAGGAAACATTTTTTTCTTCTCCACCTCTACCTCCTCCTCTACTTCCTCTATCAAGAATATCCTTAGTCCTCCACACCTATGGTCAGGTCCCCATTTCCTATCACATTTAAAGCAAAGCCCCTTGTCTCTTTTTTCCTTCATCTATGCTGGAGTGAGTCTCTCTATCAAAACTAGTTTATTTTCAGCCCTGGGCTGAGTTGGTGTTGGGTTTCATCCTTGAAACCCCATCGCACTAGGCCTCTAGGACTTCCTCATAATTGTTAGATTTTCCTCCTACATCCTTACTAGTCTATAAGCATCCACCAAATTATGAGGGTTCAGCATTCTGACTCCTATTTTTATCTCCTCCTTCAATCCTCATAAGAAACAGTCGAGCCCGTAAGACTCAGACAGCCCTCCGACTCAATTCGAAAGCATCTCAAATTGGGTTTTATAAAGCTCTACTATTGATGTTTCTTTGATACTTATGAGTGCTTCCATTGGGTAATCATAAGATGATGTTCCAAAATGAATTTAGAGAGCCTTAACGAAGGCCTTCCAATTGGTGAGAATTCTGGTCTCTTCTAGTTCTTAATAGCATGTTATGGCCTTTCCTTCCATGTGAAAACCAGCTGTAAACAGCCTATGTTAAGCTATAGTTTGTGAAAGTTAAAGAATTGATTGGCCTTGTATACCTAACCAATAAGGTCATTTCTATTAAACTAAGGAAACTCCAACCAGATTGACTTGAGCTGAACTTGTTGAATTCCTTCCTACGGTACTACCTTATGTCTTGGATTTCCATTAATTGACCTGGTGGGAGAATTAGGAGGGGAGCCCATGGGTTTTTTTTCTTAGGCTTTAGTCATCTGATCCATCATGGCAAACATATTTCTCAACTGTTGCACTATATCTTCCAATATTTACTATTGATTTTATTAGTTTTGTTGTTGTGTCTCCTGTTGTTGTTTCATTCTAACACAGTTTCTATTAATTGTGAAACTCTTGTTCCTTTAACCATTCGAGACTTGTGGCTTTGATATCACTTGGAATGGTCTTGGTAATTAAGGGGAAAATGCTTGAAATTCTTATTATAGCTTTTCTTGGACCTGAAGGTAAAAAAAAGCTGGGAAAATTAAAATAACAACTGAAAGGAAATATTTTTAATAACTTGAACTAAAAGAACAATGCAATAATGATAAACTCTAATCTAAATTTTTAGGCAGCTTCGAGGTAGCTCGGGCCTTCTGGATGAATGAGATTTACTTCAAAACAATTTCCTTTCTATCTGCTGTTCCTTCCTCCTCTTTTTATTGTAATTCTCGGTTAGTTGAGAATTAAGAATAAAGATAGACTTGACAACTATTTTATCTATCTGTTTTGTATTTGGACTTTTTTTATTTTTCTAAGTGGTGTTATTTGCCTCTGAACTTACTCCCTTGCCAACTGTCAGCAGCAAGAACTTCATCATCTCAGCCCTCCACGTAACTAATTCTTGTCCAATCTTTGACCATACACATGCTCACCTTATCCCTTTGCTACAGGTAAGTCTTCTCCAACATGCCTCCTTCATTTCTCCCCGGCTTCAGTTTGAGAATGGTTCGTGATGTGCTGCCAGACTGTTACAATTTGCCCCTCCCGACAGCCCCAACACTGACGGAATCCATATCAGCCAAACCAATCAAGTGTATGTATCAAATAGTGTCATCGGCTCTGGTGATGGTTGCATTGGCATCATACGTGGATGCACCGATGTCCACATCAGAAATGTAACCTGTGGCCCTGGACATGGTATCAGGTTACTAATTAGTATCCAAGTATTGAATGTTCCAGCAGCATGTATATACACACACGCACCCACGCACGCACTCTCTCACTCACTCACTTGAAGTCAGTAATTATGCATTTGTAATTAACTAGTATAGCAACTGCAGCTAATTACTTTGTAATTTACATTTCCATATATAACAGTATTGGTAGCCTTGGAAAGTACCAGGATAAGGAGGATGTGAGAGGGATCACTGTGAAAAACTGCACATGGAATAAAACGGACAATGGAATCAGAATAAAAATATGTGGAGTATCACCTCCAAGCCAAGCTTCAGGCATTCTTTTCCAGGATATCGTCATGGACAGAGTTAAAAACCCCATTATTATCGATCAATCTTATGGAAACAAAGAATCCGTTCGTTTTCTTTTACTATGATATCAACCCCTTTAACAAGCTGCTTTCCTCCTTGGATCACGAGTTGGAGTAGAATATATCAGTTTTATCAGAGCTTGCCTTCTTTAATTCTCTTTGCAAGCATCGAGGGTAAAGCTCAGTGATGTTCCATACCAGAACGTTAGAGGAACATCCACTTCAGTTGTTGAAGTAAACATCAAGTGCAGCCATCCTGTTCCCTGTGAAAGAGTTAGCTTGTCAAACATAAATTTAAACTACGTTGGAACAAAACAGCATAAGCATGAAATCAGCTCTGTGTGCACCAACGCAAAATTAAATTATGCTGGCTTCGAACTCCCATCTCCTTGCCGATAATTGAAAATCTCTTTCTACCTGTTTACGATCGAGGAGATGGACCCTTTTCTGCTTTCATTAATTAGTGTAAATTAAAGTTTGTAAAAATATATCAGATAAGATAACAAGGATATCATTTTAAATTCATGTTAAACAAAAAATATCCATGGAAAGCCTAGAATTTATACCTATTTAAATTTATACGCATATAAAGGTGTAATTAACGCCCGATATGTTTTTAACACTAAAAAAAACCTTTAACATGCATATTAAATATATAAACAAATTTACTATTGATATTAATTCAAAGGTCTAATATGTATATTAATAATAAAAAAATATTTGTGTTTAAATTAAAACAAAAAAAATACTTACTTATTAAAACACTTTAAAGAAATGAGATTTTTGTTGTTAGGGTCAATGATGAATTTTTTGTTTTTAAAACTTTATTGTTGCTCACTTGTGCAATTAGAATGCTTGCACTGTACCTCTCAAAATTAATAAAACTTACTTTAAAGTAAAGTAATGAGACTTTTGTTGTTATTGTTAATGATGAATTCTTTGTCATTAAAACTTTATTGTTGCTCACTTATACAATTAAGATGTTTGCAATATGTCTCTTCAAATTTCAACACACACTAAAAATGAGATGAGGAAGAGTATGTAAACCCCCCCTCCCCCTTTTTATAGTGCATTTTAAAAGTTAAAATATTAGAGAATTAATAAGAATTAACTCTTACCATTATCAACATTTGATTAGCCATCATAAATTTAGAATTAAATGTAGAAAAATCAAGGGCTCTTTAAGATTAATTTCTTATTCACTCATAATTTTTTAAAATCATGTTAATTAAAATAAATTTCTAACAATCCCCCACACTAATGGAAATTATCTCACCAGTTTGAAAATGATTTAAAAATTTATTAAAAGATACTAATTTAATATATTACTAGACTAGGATAGGTAGTTTTTTATTTTGAACCTTTCATAGTGAAATATTATTGGATTTACTCGGCTAAATAATAAACTCACGATGTCTTAAACTATTTAGCCTTTTAGGTAAAGCAAATACAATAATACTCTTATAGTTTTTACATAGAGACTTCCTTTAGTTCTTATTGTTATATTTATTTTGGTCTTATACAACTCTTGGATCCATGAGTGTTTTAGAGAATTCATCATTTATCAAAATTCTCATAGAAACGACTACATTTCTCACTTATATAAGAGATTTTTCATTAAAATTATTTTGTTATAATCCATTTGGTATGCCAAGATATGAAAATCATTAAGATTTCAACTCACCTTTTGCATTGATATAGCTAATACTTATTCCATCATAGAAATAAGTAGGAAATAATAATTTTCTAGTATCAAGAATGTTATATGACTTATGACATGATCAAAAAGTTGATGTCTTCTTTCAAGTGTGGGAGTGTCAAAGTAATAAATAATCTGGTAAGACCGAGGTCAAACCACAGGGAAGTTAAATATATAAATTACAAATTAAGAAATAGATAATAACAGAAAAGAAGTTAAAAATAGCTTTGAGATGTGATATTGATGTAAGGATTTAAACAAATATAAAAAAGTTATCTCAGTTAGCTAATTCACTAATGTTATTTCAAATAAGTATAATATACACTATTTTTATTATTCAATTAGAAACCACATATAAAAGAAGTTTCAATTAGATTATAATTTAGTAAGATAGTTTTATTAATTATCTTATTTGAGTAATCTCAATACTTGTAAATGTTGTTAGGTATTCATGGTGATAACTTATGTTAATAATAAATTAAGTTCCTTTCATAATACAGGTATCGATTATACCATATAATTGGGTTATGAAAGTACCAAGTATTTATTGTATCAAAGGTTGTTCAACACAAATCTATATTAACTATTTAATAAGCAAGGTATTTAGATTAAGTAAAATAATAAATACAAAACATGTTAGTATTGAACATTAAAGTCCATGTTTAGTTTATACTATACTTATTCTTACACTATTAATGTAAACTTTTCACTTTAACAAAATAAACTTAGTTGAACATTATAAATAGGAGAAACATAGATAAACAAGAGGAGAACATGATTATATAAGTATAGTAAAAGAAATGAAAGGCATAAACAAAAAATTAATGAAAGCAAAACTTAAGCATTACAAAAATATAAAGAAAGAGAGAGAGAGAGCAAGAAAATAATCTTAATATGAAAATTAAGATGTCTAAATGCATGGAAAATACCTTCTTTTATAGGCTAAAATTGAGAACTATTGATTTGTTAACTAATTATTGAGTGGGTGGCTATATCTTGACTTAGCGACAATCCTTATATTCTTTTCTAAACAAGAAATCACTGTTAATATCAAAATTTGAACAGACTTGATTCATGAAAGTTTTAGAAAATTATCTCAACTTTCTAACAAAAAACAATTGAGGTCATTTGGTGTTGCAATGTCGCAGTTGCATAAATTAATTATCCTAACTTAAAACACAACACCCAAGATAATATAAAGCATGTAAGGGGTCAATCTCATGAAAAAAATTCAAGTTAGATTTTTATGCTAGATGTTATGCAACTTATAGGGGTTTTGGAGAGTATCTAGGCTAAAGTAAAAGACATTAGAAAATTATCAAGTAAAATTAAATAAAAACAGAAAATTATCAAGAGAACAAACCTTAGTCGCAAGCATACATCCACCTACAGAAATCAGAACTAATCATGGAAACAAAACATTAATTTATTTTCTAAATATTTTTCTCTTTTGAACATTAGTTAGTTAACAAATCCGCCATATAATTAACCCTAACTATCAAACAATCACAGTGTCCGCACTAGTAATTTAATTCAATGGCAGCTTTAACAACTACATAAGTTGATTAATCAAGAAAATATAATTGTTCGCAATCTATGTTTAATTTGATTGAATGTTCTCTCTCAAATTAATAATTAAATCCATCAAAATTATTAAACCTAGTTGCTTCACAAGTTCATATACCACAACTCCGGTTTTGATATCAAACTTAACAATAGATTGTCTACAATAACAACTTAAAGTCCACTCTAACAATTAAAATAAACAATCATAGGAAAAATAAACATAGAAGAACAAACATATTCATCATATAAACTAAAAAAAAAAGGTAAAATAAGTCTCACAATTATTGAACTCTGAAGGTTTTCATGTCCTTGCAACTAAGAAAAAGTGTTTAGCCTTACATGTTTGTTGAACAACTAATCAAAAAGAAGGAATAATACTTAATTTTTACTTTCTTAGAGGAGGGGGCATTTTTCTCTTCTTGGGTGGCTACCCCCCTTCTCTTCTCTCATTCTTTTTATATCCTAGAAAATCCTAGTCTCTATTTTACAAAACAATCCTCCCTTAAGTAGACAGTTTATATTTAAGTACTTCAATAACTATTTTTCTAAAAAAGAAGAAATAGTCTTGCATAAAATCTTAAAGCTTTGACTTAGACATGTTAAATTGTTGAAATAAAAACCTGGATTTGGTTTAAATACTTTGGAATGTAATTTGGATTTGTTTCTTCATGAAACCTGTTTACAGATTTGTTGGCAGAATTTAGTTGTTATTTTAAAAAATTATATCTCCCTCATATGATATCATTGTTGGCTGACACTTTGAGCATTTATACACCTTTGAGTTAGAAATCCAAAAAAATTAAATTTGCATCAATTGGACTTTTGTAGCTCTAGATATTCAATTTGAATGGTCGAAGGTCAATACTAGCAGATTGCGATATTTGACATTGAAAGCTACAATTTTCATGCTTTTTATTATTTTATTTTGTTATCTTAGATGTATTAAAAGGTATGAATGTTAGCTTTTTAATTCTACTAGAATCACTTTATTTCAACCTCTAGAGCTCACGTTCTGCAAAAAAAAATCGACTTAAGGTCAAATTTGTCAATTATCTCAAATTTACTCATTTTTAAATCTTTCATCCAAAAATACCTTCAAAACATACAACAAAAAATATCAAGGCATTTTATATAAAATATAGGCAAACACTACTTAAACATGGGTGAAAGTATTGAATAATATCATTACATTAAATACCCTCACACTTAGCTCTTTCTCGTCCTTAAGAAAGGATAGGTAAAATCAAATTAAAGTTAAATTAAATCAAATCACTATGACTAATATCCTAATCTCCCATCAATATCCAAGAATATATGCATTATAAATAAGAACATAATTAAAAAGGATAAATAATATAAATTTTCATGAATTTATTTACATGCAAACTTCAAACTCAATTAATCATCGGGATTTAAATGGAATCTATGTCATGCTAAAGTGATAGGTCCTCTCATTGATATACACTCCAACACTCACGTGTTTAAAGTTTATGTATTTAAGTCTCTCAAATTCAATCAATAAATATGTTCTACCATAAGCTTGCTCTTCAATCTGATCTTCATTACTAACATATTACAAACAATACATGAATTAAAAGGTCTTATTTTCTTGTTATAATGAAGCTAAGGTTAAGGTGAGGTAAAAGAGAGTAAAATCAAAGGTTTAAACCAAAGAAAATAGAGCATTCTAAAAAATAATATTCCAAACAAGATATTACATCAAAGCATATAAAGTTTTCATCTTTAGTGACTAATACTTAACTTCTTTTGATTTTAAACTTTTTCAACATAAATCTTAAGACATAAAGGAACTATTTTTTTCTTTTTCTTTTTCTTTTTTTTCTCTTTTCCTTTTCCTTTTCCTTTTCTTTTACTTTTTCTTTTTCACAATTTTGCCCATCTTTTCATCAAGCATCACTTCTTCTTTATTTTCATATAATTTCCAACTATAATTCTATAAAATATCACAAGTATATGTTGTACTAATTCTTGGCCAAGGGAAAAGGATAACATATATAAAGTTAAGGCTTATACATGGAAAAAGCAACGAAAAGATAAAGCTCAAAAAGGACTCACTAAGGATAATATACTTTAGGTTGGCTTTTTGGCTTGAGTGGTTAAAATTTCTAATGCCTTTATCATCTTCGTGTATATGTGTAATGTGAACATTAAACTCTTTTCTTGTAATCATTCCATTATAGAGACTCTTACTCTTTTCTTTATAAGTCCTTGCATTTTCATAATCATTATTAAAATCTCTTTCAACTCTTACAATTGCAACTTTCTTACAATCCCAGCAGCATCATAATCCATGTTACAGTTTTTAATGGCCCAAAAAGCTTTGCATTCAAGCTTCACTAGTAGATGGCATGCTTTTCAATAAATCATCCTATAAGGTGATATTCTTATGGGTGATTTGTAAGTAATCCGATAAACCCAAAGTGAATCACCAAGTCGTAAACTCCAATCTCACGATTAGGTTGCACTGTCTTCTCCAAAATGGACTTGATTTCTCGATTTGAAATTTTAACTTGGCCATTTGTTTGAGGATGGTATGTTGTGGAAGTCCAATGAGTCATATGATATTTGTGTAACAATACTTTCATCAAGCCATTGCAAAAATGAATGTCACGATCACTAATGATAGCTTTAGGGATTCCAAACCTGTTAAATATATAAGTCCTAACAAAATCTAAAATAACCTTAGCATCATTTGTTTATATGGCTTTCACCTCAATTGATTTGGATACATAATTAATAGCAATAAGGATATAAAGATTGCCAAAAGAAGAAGAAAATAGACCCATAAAATCAATACTCCAAACATCAAAAATTTCACTTACAAGAATATTCGTTAAAGGCGTTTGATTATTATAAGTAATATTACCTGTTTTTTAGCATTTTCAACATGATTTGCAAAAATAATATGCATACTTAAAAATAAAAAGCCAATAAAAACCACTTTCAAGTACTTTATAGACCGTTTTTTTCTCTCCAAAATACCCACCACTAGAATGAAAATGGCAAAAGGTAAGAATGGAATAAAATTCATCTTATGGTACACATCTCCTGACTACTTGATCCATATAAAATTTCCACAAATAAAGAGTATCTCAAAAATAATATTTAGCATCAGCTCGTAAATTATCTTTTTAGGATATAGACAAACTTGGAGGGAATTCTTTGACTAAATAGTTCATCTAATCAGCATACCATGGTCTTGTAGAAAAATGTAACACATACAACTACTCATTAAGGAATGTTTCTTGTATTGTTTCGGTTTGTATATCCTCAGTCCTCAATTGGCTCAAGTGATCAGCCACATTGTTTTTGGCACCTTTTTTATCTTTGATTTCAATATCAAATTTTTGATAAAGCAAGATCCACCTAATTAATCTTGGTTTGCACTCTTTTTTCTTCAAAAGATACCTTAAAGTTGCATGGTTAATAAAAACAATGACTTTTATACCATGTAGATATGACCTAAATTTTTCAAGAGCAAACACCACTGTAAAAAGTTCATTTTTAGTTGTATGGTAATTGCATTATGCTCCGTCCAATATATAGGAAACATAGGCGATAATATGCAAATTCTTCCTTATTCCTTGCCTAAGGATAGCCCCTATTGTATAGTCACTCGCATCACATATTATCTCAAAAGATTCATTCTAATTTGGTGGTTGGATGATAAAGACCGATGTGACACGCTTTTTAAGCTTATTATAGTCATCTTTACATGCTTGATCAAATATAAAATCCAATTCTTTAGCTAATAGTTTGCACAAGAGTGCTATAATCTATGAGAAATCTTTGATAAAACGTCGATAGAAACCTGCATGGCCAAGAAAAAAATAAATTTCCCTCACATAGGAAGGGTAAGGCAATGATGAAATAACATCTATTTTAGCTTTATCAACCTGTAATCCATGTAAAGACACAACATACCCAAGAACATTTCCTTGTTTTACTATAAAATAACACTTTTCATAGTTTAAGACAAGGTTAATTTCAATGCACCTTTTCAAGATTAAAGATAAATTTTCTAGACTTGTATCAAAAGAATCACCATACATTATGAAATCATCCATGAAAATCTCAATTTTTTTTCAACATAATCAGAAAAAAATACTCATCATGCATTTTTGAAGAATTACAGGTGCATTACAGAGACTAAAAGGTATTATCCTATATGCATATATACTAAATGGACATTTAAATGTAGTCTTTTCTTAATCCTCAGGATTAATAACAATCTAGTTATATCCACTATATCCATTAAAAAAGCAATAAAAAGACTTACCTACTAGACGTTCAAGCATTTGATCCATAAATAGTAATGGAAAATGATCTTTGCATGTAGCAAGATTTAGCTTTTTATAATCAACACACATTCTTCATCCACTCGAGATGCGAGTAGGAATGAGCTCATCTTTTTTGTTTTTCATCAATGTGACTCCGATCTTTTTGGGCACCACATGGATTGGCACTACCCATTTACTCTCCGTAATGGGATAAATGACTCTTGTATCTAATAGTTTCAAAATTTCAGCTTTCATTACCTCAATCATGACAGGTTCAACCTTCTTTGCATTTTTCTTGTTGATTTCGCATTATCCTCTAATAGTATGTGATGCATACATATTGAGGGATTAATGCCCTTAATGTCAGCTTAAGTCCATCTAATGGTCTTCTTGTGATCACACAATAACTTTATAAGTTTTTCCTCTTGCGTATTTGTTAAACATGTTGCTATAATAACAAGAAGTGTATTATTGTCATCAATGAATACATACTTCAAATTATCAAGCAAAGGTTTCAATTCTAACTTGAGGCCTATAAAATAGATAGCAAAAGCTTTTTATGTGAAAGTATTAAATCAACAAAGACATTACCATGAGGAACAGTTTGCAAAGATTACAAAGTCAATGCTGATTCATGCACGTTTTGGGGAACACATATATGCCTCTCCATGTTTTCTATCTTAGTAAAATCATAGTCATAGCTCAAAGTTATGCTTAATCCATCCTCACAATCAAAATAAAAAACTTGTTGCACACACTTATCAACTTGGTCATAGCATATGATAGAATAAACATTGCTATAATGATATTTCATTGTATCATAAAATTAAATTCAATATTTTCATCTGCTACTTCCATAGAAAACGTATCCTTACCATAATCAATCTTTATATTAGTAGTTTTCAAGAATGGTCTCCCAAATAATATAGGAGTGATGTTTGATGAATCACAAGAATCATGTTCCATATCAAGAATATAAAAGTCACATGGAATGACCAAACTATCAATCTTGACTAGGACGTCTTCTATCACACCAAATGGGTAAATAAAACTACGATCCGCAAGTTGTATTACAATGATAGATTTATTCAAAAGCTCAAGACTAAGAGAATCATAAACATGTTTAGGCATAATACTAATGGATGCACCTAAATTGCACAAGGCCCTTTTGAAACTAGCATTACCAATAGCATATGGGATAGTAAACACACCTGGATCTTTTTGCTTCAAAGACATATTCTTTTGAACAACAGAAAATACAACTTCACTCATACTTACCATTTCATGACCTTTCAGTTTAAAAGCTCTCTTGGTAGTACACAGCTCCTTCAAAAATTTGGCATACTTGGAAATTTGCTTGATCGCATCAAACAAAGGAATGTTGAGTTCTAATTTCTTGAAAACCTCTAAAATCTTTTTTTCTTTGTTCTCTATCTTTAACTTAGAAGAACTCATAGGAAAGGGTAGAATTGTTTTAAAACTAGAACTCATTGATTGAGGAGTTACCTTTGGAGTGTTGGTCTTTGTTTTAATTTATGGAGAAGAAGGATGTTTCTTCTTTGTACTAAATTCAATTTTTTATCTCTTCTTCTTCCTTCATCTCAATTTGTTTCGACCTTTTCTTTTCAAGTTCTTTCTCACTTCACAGCTTGATCACACTAACATTTTCTTTTGCACAATGGTTGATTTTCCATGTTAGGAGTAGCAAGCTCCTTGAGTTTTTTTTTTATCATAAAACAGTCATGGTGTTTAGGTGAGTTTCTTTTCGTAACCTACGTAAAGTTTTTCTATTTTAAAATCTAACTGCACTTGAATTTGATTATTATGCAATTGTTATTGTCTAGATATTGAACTATTATTGTCCAAACTTTACTGTCCAACCATTACTCTGCAACTGTTATTGTCCAAACATTACTATTTTAATATTGAATTGTTATTGTCTGAATACTCATCAGATTTTTAACTATCTCTAAAGTTTTAAAACTCAATTTTAAGTGATATTGATCTTGTTAGAAAGTTAAGACATGAGGCTACAAGTTCTTTTAGAAAGGGAACCCAGTTCTGCCTCCAAAATAGTTAAAATTGCTCATCAACTAATTAGTAGTACTGCCCTATAGAAATAGTCACAACTCAATCTCGGTTGGTAACCCATAACTGGAGTTCTACATCTCTAAATTAAGTAAGTCTAATTTTCTTGATTAGCTAACATCTAAATTTATAATTTTCATGAGGAATTGGATCCTAATTCCCTTATCTTCCTACCCGAAATTGCACCAAAAATTATGAGACAAGTCTGTCCAGATTTGTCATCCCCTTCCCTTTACACAATACTTTCATAAACTATATATCACACATGAATTAAGTTAATTTTAACAATAAATACTTTTTTCTCAATTCATGTCTAAAAATCCTAACCTATAATTCAATATCAAGGCATCAATTCATTATCAAATTTAAAATAAATTTTTAAGATCATGTTTAGAACATCTTATCCGGTATGAATTAAGATTTTGATATTCAACTAGTTAAAGATTTTCAACTCCCTCATTTCTTTTCTTCTTGTTCAATTTCTTGTTAATCCCTTACTCATAAGTGTCTATCCCATTTATAAACCCTTAATCTTGGATGAGTTCTTGAAATTTTGATATTTCTCTCTTAATTTTGCAAGAATTGGTATAAAACTTTCTATTTTCTATCCTTGTGATTCCTCAGATTTTTTGTAAGGATAGAGTATTTATACTTTATAATTTCTCTTATTTGCATTTAGGCTTCATTTCCCTTAAGTGTATTATTTTTTTTTAATTAAATTCAACCCTCAACATTTCCAAGCTTATTACAATGTCTTAAATTATTTTACCTGAAAATTATATTCAAAAATTTCTGAATTCCTATCTTTTATTTAATCATACGCATGAATTTTTTCACTTTTATTTTTTATATAGTTAGTTTTTAATTTAAGCAACCTTTGTTTATTTATTTATTTCCAAAGTTTACACATTAGTTGATTTAACCTTCACATGTTTACTAACTTTCGATCATCCTTTGAATTTTACCTCTACTTCATATTCCTCTACCTTTTTCAACATGTTTAATGTTTTTAGGTTGTTTTTTTAAAAATGATGATAACTGTGGCTCTTCTACTTCTTTGAAAACAAACTCTATAACAAGAGAAATTTATTCATCATTAAGAATATTAGATAACAATGCTAGATCACTAAGTATACGTCATTCAGGAATAAAAACTTTTTTTATTTTTTTTTTATCATTGAGTTGAACAATTATTGCCTTAAGATACTTCCCCTCACTGTATAAGTTTTGGTTTTCTGTTTAATGATACAAACTTATCATTTAAATCATCCTTGTAAATTTGTATGAATTATTTCTATCCAAGTTTATCAATATCAAATTATATGCAACTATATCTACCTCATCATAATAAATCTTATTTATATACTTTCTAATAGAAAAATACTTTACAACATTGGATTATTTTTATTTTTTTCTACTATTTTAATTCATCTAATTTTATATGATTTGGGGTGTAGTTCTAATGATAATTTTAATTTATCAATTTTATGTTTCTCAATAATATTTTTATACCTATTATTATCAATGATCAAATCAAACATATTTTATTTATGGTTTATCTTGTATGAAATAACTTTTTTCATTGTAAATCCTCAATCACTTTTAGATTTAGCAATATCTTCTTAAAAATATAGATTTATTTATTATCATCATTATTTTTGTTATAACTCAATTTTAGTTTATTTTTTTAATTTAATTTTAAAAAGGTTAAAATTTGAAATTAATAGATGATTTTGATTAAAGGTATAATTTATCAACTTGTAAAAAATTAGAAATTGCAATGTATTTTTATTATTTTATTCTAATCTTTATAATCTTTATAAGTGTCTATTTTTAAATTAAATTTTTAATTAAATTTAAATTTAAAAAAATAAATTTATTTGAGACTTGGCACTCTATATATATTGATATATAATGAGACTCCTCTGTTTATAATAAATACACATCTCAATCCATAAAAATTGAAAAGAGAGAAGAAGCATTACAAGAAAACCTAGGGAAGCACAATACAGATGAAAAAACCTACCAGCCTCCATCTTTACCATTGAAGCCGTCAACGCCTGCCAAAGAAAACACAAAACCCATCATCCGTCCACTGTAAAAAGGCCATTGTTGGTTTCAATTCCTACTCCTAAGCTTCCTCAAGAACCCGAACTTTCAAAAAAGGGTAAACAAATCCTCACAGCACCTAGACAGAGACCGAAACGGGAAAACATTCAAGCTGCTGGTGTGATAGATATGTTTCCCCATCTCAAAATTTAATTCCGATAGTTCTTTTGTCTGACGGCATAGTACAATAATGCATGTTTTGGGCTTATGGGCTAGATCATTTATTAACAGGTTGGGCTTACGTTTGGACCTTTTTTTTCTGAGTTGACTTTGTTTGTTTGGACTAAGTGCAATATTTGAGCTAATGGGTTTTCGGGCTTTAATGGCATGCTTATTTGTCAATTTCCTTTTTATTTTTTTTAAATTAATCAATTATGGTTCATCAAAATTTTATTTCTATAGTCAAACTATCAAAATTTTATTTCTATAGTCAAACTAAAAAGAATCATTACTTTGTATAATTTAGCATAAAATAAATACCATAAATAGTATAAAAATTATCATTTTGTTTTGTGTTTTGGCATAAAACATGGATATTGTTTTTGCATGTATTTTTTGGGTTTGATAACAAAATTTACAAAGCCTGTTAAGAGCTTAATTCAGATATAATGATTCATTAAGCCTACATGCAAAGGATTCAAATCTTACATTTGTCAATCTCACAGGTTAAATAACCATTTAAAAAACTTAATTTAAAAGTGTTGGATTCAAGGATATCAATTTTAGTGTTTAGTGATATTAAAGTTAAAAATATCAATTTTAAAATTTATTAACATCACAATAAAAAATATCAAGGTCAAGAATATAATACCTTTTCTTTACATAATATTTATCAATGTCAAAGTTGAAAATATTTATAATTAAATATTCATAAATATCAGAGTCAGAAATATTATAAATAAATCATCAAAAACAGAACAAAACAAACCCTTAACAATATAAGACAAAACTAGTAATGTAACTTACCTCAAATAGAACACTTAAAAGGTAATAATATTTTTTATTTTGTATAATCAATCTCTTATTATAAAATTTTTATTGACTAATTAGCATTTCTGGTGATTATAATATTAGGTGGTGATTTCTTAAACAAGTTTTTTTTCTCTCTAAAAACAAGACGCCAGATATTTATTATTTTCGCAATGGAAAGTTATAAAGATCGTTGTAATGTTAGATGCGACAATCATCATCATCATCATATACAAATCTTCTTCATCATCTTCATTAGGTTCGCATATCTCACCCTCATTTTTGGAAGGTTCTTGCTAATACTACCCTTTAATAATGATGATCGATTTTTGTCTCTCAAGTTGTGATGATTTGTCTTGGTTTGACAAGGTCAAAGCCACTATAAAGTTCATCTTTACCAATAACCTTTATATATAAAAATGGTTGTTTAGATGGATATTCAAATTGGTTATTTGGATGGATATTCAAAAATGTAGCCTTTCTTAACTTAACCTATTTTGTCATCTAGTTGTTAGCCCTAGATCAAAGAAAAAAAAGAAGAAACATGCCATAAAGTGAAAGCAATTGTTTTCCTTTCTTTTGCTAAATAATTCACTATTTTGTAAGTTATTAATTAGATATATGACAAGTATATGGTTCAAGTTTAGCAAAACTTAATTGGTCAACACATAAGTTGCATGCGCACCATATGATCTAGTGTTATTTTTTATTAATTTCTAATTTTTTTTGCATCTCGAAGTTAAATTTCAAACCCCAAATAAATACTTTTGCTATTTTTGTGTTAAAATTTCATGCCTATTGATTTTATTTTTTTTACATTGTAAAAATCTAAATATTTTTTTCGTAGTGATATTCTTATATAATGAAAAAAAATAAAACAAAAAATATAAAAATAATAATATAATAAAATAAACAAAAATAAATCGGCTAAAACTCAAACCTCATTAAGACCCATAAAGTTAATAGTTGGATCCAAAGTCTCAAATTGTCAATAAAGGTTCAAAGCCTAATTGCTATCATCCATATGGTCTCAATGCTCGATGTAACCTCTTTATCTAGGGATAAACATTATTTTTTAACGTTATTTTTTAAAAAGATCAATGTCTAATTCTTAAAATTAAATAAGAGTTATACCAACTTTTAAAAATTTCAATGGAAATTTTTTTATAAGATTTAACGTCAACATCTTTAACAAGTCTTCTATTATTAGAGATCTACATTCATTTTTTTTATAAAATAATTAGAAAATAAAAATTAAAAAGGGCTAAAACTAATTACAATTGCAATAAAAAAGGCATAAAACACATAGTAAAGGTAATCTTTCATTAAAAAAATATATTATAAGGGTGACATCATTCTTTTCTTAAGTATAACTAACATCTTATCTAAATCTTTAAAATTAGTGCTTATCTCTACAATTCTTATTTTTCTCTAATTACTAGGTGACAACTTTAATTTTTTATGATATACATTTTACTCCTTGTCGCGACGTCCATCGAGGTGCAACAAATAATACACTCAAACATGTGGCTCTTTTACAATAGTCGATTTCACAGTGCACTCTCTCACAAATCATTATAGATTGGATTAGTCATTTTTTAAAATTTTTAATTCGATTCTTAAATGTTTTTTTGCAAAATTAAATCATTTTAGCTCAAGGGTTGGATTGAAAGTCAGATGATCAAAGTGAAAAATACAGGTAAAATAGGTGGTAGATTTAGATTTCATACAAAAAGTTTACTGTAGCTCCCTTTCTTTTTTAGTTTACAAGTGATTAGCATCTTTAATTTTCATAAATTTGATTTTGATATCAATTTTCATTTCTCTTATTTTCAATCATTTTTTGATAAAAAGATATATAGAGACTCGCTTGATTCTAGATTAGAGAAAAAAAATCATTATTTACACCTATTTTGACTATTAAAATAGTTGAAATTGATGTTAATAAGTTACACTAAAAAAAAAGAGTCTTATGATGGTTGTTTTAAGTCTCGATATTGCCTAAAAATATATTTAAGTCAAGGATGAGAAAATTTATTCATTTTGATTTTACTATTTAAGTTTTTTGTGGGCTTATCGGGTTGCTAAATTGCTTTCTACATGTTCTAGGATCATTTTTGGATATTTTTTGCTTTAAATGGGTTGAAAAAATTGGTTTGTTGGGTTTAAAACTCATAGCCTTAATTTTTCAGCCATCACAATGGCGTTTAGAATCTAAGCTTAAAGATAACGTATTGTATATGTATTTCAAAAGAAAAAAAATAAAAATATTATCTCTTCCTTTAAAAAAAAAAGCCTAGGCACGTGGGTATAAACCTAAAGAGCCACAGGACTAGGCTATTCCTTCTAAAGACCCGATGCACTAGGCCACGGGCCAATCTTGAAGCTTTTTTTATCTTTTTTTAATATACAAAAAAATAACATAGTTAGTTCTATGATCCATATTGCAAATTCGACAAATTAAGTTATAGCATTTAGTTTATTACTTTTTTCTTTTTTGTTTAATGCACTTTTGGTACCTTAATTTTTTTAATAAAAAAAGCAATTTCATCCTTTATTATTAATGATTTATTTTTTTAATTAACTTAACATTAAAAAAATATGTAATTTCATTTATTTTATCAATGATTTGCTTTTGTTGTCTTAGTCTAAAGCACCGGTCATTTTTTATTTTAAAAAAATATTTTATTAGAAAATATCATATTAAATGAAAACTAATTCATGGGATAAAATTTTATTGAATCCAATAATATATATGATTTGTATTAAAAGTTTGGTTAATTGAATTAAATTTGTTTGGTTTTTTAAGACAAAAATAATTCTTTTTCTGTTAGTTTTTTCCTTCAACATCAAATTAATTTGAAGCTTATGTTCCTAGTTTGTTTTTCTTCAAAATTATCCTGTGATTTTTGCATGTTAACTAAAAAGACCTAGGTTGATTCAATGTATTTACTTCTCAATGTTAGATAAAAATATTGTTTAATATACAACTAATTTTAAATTCATGAATAAAAATCTTTTTATTTTTTTAGAAAACATGTTAGGAAACCTACATTTCTAATATTGATCATGTTTTGGTTTTTGAGAGGTGCATGCCAATAAACTAGTCTAGATGTTATTCTAGTGTTAATGAGTTTTATTTTATAAATATATTTTAACTTGTATGTTTTTTTTTTCCAAGCAAGTAGATTTGACTTCTAGAATTATGAAGATCCACACTCCTTGCCTCTTTAAAAAAAAAAAACACCCAGGTTCTTTTGGTTAGGTTTTTTTTTTACTTTTCTATTTTATATTTAGTTTTAAAAAAAATCATTGAATTAAATTGGGTCTATTATCCAAGTAGTAGTTTGATGAATTAATCTATGGTATCTAAGGTATTTTATTTTATTTGTTTAATGCTCTTTTTATCCTTCACTTTAAAACAAATATAATTTCACTTTTTGTTATTGATGAACTACTTTTTTTATTTAGCTTGAACCTAAAAGAATACAATTTTATGTTTTGTTGTGAATGATCTACCTCTACTATATTAGCTCCATGTGTTTATCATAATTTTTTTATTTTTAAATAATATATTGTTTTGCATAAAAAAAATCATGTGTTTTATTATTGTGTAGTTAAATAAAAAATTATTTAACTCAATAACATGCATAAGTTTTATTATATAGGCTTACTAGGTTAATTTTAGAATTAAATTAATTTAAAATTGAGTTTTTTATAAAAAAAACAATTATCACTAAAAGTTTAAGTATCTCAATCCAAGTTAACTCAAGTGATTTAAATATTTTTTTTATCTTAGTATTATGCTAAAATATTATTTAATTCATAGTTAAAATCAGTTTTTTTATAAAAAAAAAAACCATGTTATCAATATTTTTCTTTTAATCCTAAAAAAATTATTATGACCCGTGTCGTAGTTTAAAACTTCACGATGAACAGTACAAAGGGTCACGACAAAAGTTGTGTCATGTCATGTCATGTTCGAGTGGGTCTCGGTTCCAATTTCTTATAACGAGGCCTCACCGTCTATCATTTTATCATGCGTACGTGGCGCAACGACGGCTCATGATTCAAACATCAGCAAAAATGGCCACTTCAATTTGGGACCCACGAATAGAGGACTGGTATTCAATTGAGCTGTAAATGGTAAGAATATATTCCTGACATCAAACCCCATTTCTTAGCTGGATTGTAATTTATTTTAAAAAAATAAATTATTTTTTATATTTAGTAATATAATAAAAAATAAATTAAAAAATATTTTTTAGTATTTCGGTATATTATAAAAAGTAAGTTAAAAACTATTAATATTTTAAAAAACAATTATTAAAATAATGAGAAGCAAATCTTACAAATTAAAAAGTTGAATGGAAATAAAATTAAAAAAATATAATTTTATAAATTATATCAAATAAAATAATTAATAATTAAAATAATAGAGATCAAAT
>SRLM01001264.1:155699-176500 GCA_015708895.1 Populus ilicifolia | reverse complement strand
AAATTTTTTTTATGAGTTTCAAAAATATTGTTAGATGAATCTAAAATTATTTAGGATTTATGTAGAGATTATTTAAAGATTAAATTTTTTTATCTTTGAATATTTGCTTCAAGTTAAGTTATTGCATACTATAAATTATCAAAATATCTGATTTTTAATAGTAATTTACATGAATTATCAATAAAAAATCTCATAAACTCTTTATTATTATGTTTTAGAATGCTAGTTATTTTTTTTTATGTTTTAAATATTTATCTATTGTACTCTACTTCCATTTACATCACTACTCATAGAAAATAAAAAGGTATAATATTTTATTTATAGAAAAATTTAAAAACTCTATAAATAAAAAATATCATTTTTACCCTTAAATAATATTATATATTTTTTTAGATTAATTTTTAAATTTTATTCAATCAAATCCTTGATTGTTTATAAATCTAGAATTATAATTATTTGTATTAATTACATTTTAATTTTTAATTTTTAAAATTTATTTATAATAAAATCACACTTGATTAATTATTTTATATTAATTTATAGCCAATGATTTTTATGTTCGTGACCTATTAGATTCCTAATAAGTTGGTTAAAATATAAATCATAATCTTAACTAAAATAGAATTAAATAAATTAATTTGTTATCAATTTAATAATTAATTTATTTATTTTTGAAGATCAAGTAAAATGTCAAGCAATATGTGATTATCCCTCAAATATTATGAAAGTTATAAGAGTTTTGACTTAAGCTTTTAGTTACTAGTTTTTCTGTGTAATTATTATTCTTTTATCAATAATATTTTGATTTAGATATTATTTAATGGAGAGTGTCTGTTCTATTAAATCATATTTGTTATAAACACTATAATTATTAATTATTTGAATAAAATTTGAAACTATTTTTAAATTTCATTCTATTTTTCATAAAAATTTACAATCTATACTATTTGAGAACAAATGAGATAACTTCTCTAATTCACTAAGGATGATGAATCCTCTATTGATTACTCAAATATCTTCATATGGTTTATATTATATCTAATATATGTTCATTTATCACTCTTGATTAGGATAACTCTTACCATAATTAAAATATAGCACTCTTTATATAAGATAACTTAGTAATTTCAAGTGTAAGGATCACTTGCACAATCATCATATAAACATTTTCATAAACACAAGTAATTTTTCCATATAGAATTATCATGTGAGTCAGTTTGATGTATATGTTATTTAATAAACACCTACATATTAGTTCTAAGTATCCTTTATATCTCAGTTTATGAAAACAATTATTTTCTTTTAAAAGAAATATAATATATATTATTCTCAACAACTCTAATTATGTAACAACCCTAATTTTTCTTTTATTTTATCCATTAATCTTTCCCTCTATAAAGGACAGATAGAGAAATTCTTTTTGTTACTTGCCAAAACTTTTAACAAAATTTTAGCAGAGTCTCTTTTATACCTGAAGATCCCAAGTTATCGACAATATAACCTGCACACATTTAAAATCATATCTCATCAACAATCACATCCATGTTTAGTACAATCAAACGCACAAGTTAATAATTAAAAGAGCCAATTTGAGCATGAAGATTTATATATATATATATATATATATATATATGACACAACATAGTTTAATATTCTATCATAGTCTAGTACATTCTAATATCCCGATTATAGGTTGATATATTTAATATTTTAGAAACAAAATATTACAAATATAATATTTTATACAAGTTACATGTTTACTGCATGATAAAATCACACCACAAATCATTAAGTTCCTAACTTCTATAAAAAGGGATCAAGGAACTTAAAATCTATTCCTGACATGAATAGGAGGGACCTGTAAAAATATAAATTTTTCATATAATGACAAACAAATGATTAAAATACAAGCAATTTACAAAAGAAAAATTAAACATCATATCTATTAAGTTAAAACATGAGATTCTAAATACAACCATAAACCCTTTTTAATGGTTATATAAGATTTGTTTCTTCATCCTTTTTGTTTTGTTTTTGGTTTATGTTGACTAATTCCCCTCTTTATATTAGAAAGACTATTGTTGACACCAATGACCTCCATTAGTGTCTTTGGTTGCCCATCCTCGAACAACTAATCAGTTTCATAAAAATGTCGACACGAACCTAACCATTCGTGTCATTAACTATTTTTAAAACTAAAATAGTTAATCATTATTTTATATTACCTTGGGTGGGAGTTTCTCAGGTATGCCAATGTCAAAAATTCTTGACATCGTTAGCTTTCATCTCAGAAAGCTAATCAAGTCTATAAATTTTACTGATATCAACATCACTCATTGATATCATTAACTATTTTGAAACCAAATAGTTAATCAAATTTATAAATTTTGTTGATATCAATATCACCTGTCGATATCATTAACTATTCTGAAACCGAATAGTTAATCAAGTTTATATCTCTCCTCTCATGTACCGGTAATGTTGATGTTATCCAGCTTGGTTAACATTATTAGCCCCCCATATTAGGGACAGACAAATCAAATTTGAGAAACAATCATTACCAAAATTCATTGTCACGGTCCATTTCTTCCAAAAGAACCTATAAATTAAATCTAGCCCTCTGTTTCACTTTTTATATATATTATAATAACATTTTGAATTATTATAAACCTCCCTCTTTTTGCATACTTTATTCTCAGGCTTCACATTGCTCCCTCCTAATAAAAATTTCATCCTTGAAATTTAAACTACATACCTGACTCAAGGAATAGGTGAGGGTATTTTTCCTTAATCTTTGATTCTCTCTCCCATGTTTCTTTCTCAATTTGTGAGTTCCTCCACAACACTCTGACTAGTGATACTCTCTTATTCCTTAGTATTTTTTCACTCTTATCCATGATCTTGACTGGCCTGGTCTCGAGTGTCAAGTTTTCTTTTACTTCCATAGGAACTGAAGGTAACACTCGGGAAGGATCCACTTCCACCTTTCATAATAGTGATACATGGAATACATTATGAATCTTTTCTAGGTGTGCTGGTAGCTTCAAGTAATAAGTAACCAGCCCAATCCTAGCTATCACCTCAAATGGGCCAATGTACCTCAAAGCAAGCTTTCCTTTCATTCCAAACTGAATGATGCCATTCCACTGTGCCACCTTTAAAAATACTTTATCCCCTATTTGGAATTTTAAAGGTCTCCTTCTATTATCTGAATAACTCTTCTGTTTATCTTGGGTTTCTTTCATTCTTTGCCTAATAACCCTTACTTTATCAGTTGTTATTTGTACCATTTCAGGACCCAGGAGTTTCCTTTCTGCAATTTCATCCTAGCATATCAGAGTGCAACATTTTCTCCCATAAAGGGCTTCATATGGAGCCATCCCGATAGTAGTTTGATAATTATTATTATACGTGAACTTTACCAATAATAACAAGTCTTCCCAGTTTCCCCCAAACTCTAGCACATATGACCTTAGAAGGTCTTCAAGTGTTTGGATAGTTCTTTCAAATTGGCCATCCATCCGGGGGTGGAATGCCTTGCTTAGGTTCACCTCGATTCCTAAAGCTCATTATAAGTATGGTCATAACCTTGAGGTAAATCTCGAGTCTTAATCTAACATCATTGATATTGGCACTCCATGTAGTCTAATCACTTCGTTCACGTATAATTTGGCTAGCTTGTCTACGAGGTCCATCATTTTGATGGGCAAGAACAGAGCTGGCTTTGTCAGTCGATATACCACTACCCATATAACATCATTGCCCCTTTTTCTCTTTGGCAATCTGGTTACAAAGTCCATGGTTATATTTTCCCATTTCCATTTTAGAATTGGTAGTGGTTGTAATTCTCCTGCTGGCCTTTGATGTTCTATTTTCACCTGTTGACATATTCCATATCTTGACACATATTTTGCTATTTCCTTCTTTATATTTGACCACTAGTAATACTCCCTCAGATCCCTCTACATTTTGGTGTTCCCAGGATGCATTGTAAACTGAGATTCATGAGCTTCCTTCAATATCTCACCCTTTAAGGTCTTATTCTCAGGCATGTAAATTCGTTTTCCCATCGCCACTAACCCTCTTGGCGACATTTGAAGGAATAACTCTTTGCCTTGCTTTATCTTTTCCTTTATTTTCCTTACACCCTCATCTGCCAACTGAACTTCTAGAACTTTATCTCATAACATCGATCTAATCTTCATATGAGCTAGTAGTGACCCTTCAGGACCTACACTTAATTGTATTCCCATCCTTTTTAATTCCCTCATGTTTCATTGTTCTAAAGTTTCTATATGACCCATCATTGTTTTCCCTTTTCAACTTAATGCATCCATCACCACATTGGCTTTGCTAGGATGTTAATCAATTATGCAATCGTAGTCCTTTATCAATTCCACCCACCTTCTCTTTCATATGTTTAATTCCTTTTGTGACATTAAATATTTCAAACTTTTATGGTCGGTGAAAATATGCACTTATATTCCATACAAGTAATGTCTCTATACTCGTAAGGCAAATATTACTGTTGCAAGTTCCAAGTCATGGACCAGATAATTCACTTCATGTGGCTTTAGCTGTGTGGAAACATATGCTATCACCTTCCCATGCTACATCAATACGTATCCCAACCCCCTACTTGGGGCATCACTGTAAACAATAAACCTTTATGTTCTGGAAGTAAGGGCCAAAACGGGGGCTAATGTAAATTTTCTTTTCAACTCCTGGAAACTCTCTTTAACATTCCTTTGACCAATTAAACCTTACTTTTTTATGAGTTAACTTAGTTAGAGGCAATGCTATTGTAAAAAATCCTTCAATAAACCTCCTATAATACCCCGTGAGGCCCAAAAAACTTTAAATTTTGGTCATATTTATGGGTTTTTCCCACTTTAAAAATGCCTCTACTTTTCCTAAATCTATATATATTCCTCCAGCTGAGATAACATGTCCTAAAAATATCATATTTTTTAGCCAGAACTCACATTTATCCAATTTCACATACAATTTATTTTCTCTTAATATTTCTAACAACTTCCTCAAGTGCTTCTCATGCTCCAAATAAGAGCTCGAATATACCAGTATATCATCAATAAACACTACCATACATTTATCCAAATAAAATCAGAACACTCGATTCATTAGATCCATAAACACTACAGGGGCATTAGTTAACCCAAATGGCATCACTAAGAATTCATAATGGCTATAGTGAGTTCTAAAAGCAGTCTTCTGTATGTCCTATTCTCTGATTCTTAATTGATGATACCTTGATCTCAAATCTATCTTCGAGAATATTCTCGCACCCTTCAACTGATCAAACATGTCATCTATCTGTGGTAGCGGATACTTGTCTTTTACCATTATTTTGTTCAGTTGATGATAATCAATACATAACCTAAATGTACCATCCTTCTTCTTTGCAAATAACACCAGGGCTCCCCAAGATGAATTGCTTGGTCGTATGAATCCTTTGCCCAATAACTCCTGAAGCTAGATCTTCAATTTGGCTATTTCTATAGGAGCTATTCTATAAGGAGACTATACTATAGGGTTGACTTCTGGAAAAGTCTTAATGAAAACCTTAATTTTCCTGATTGGAGGTAATCCTGGTAATTCCTCTAAAAACACGTTTGGAAATTCCTTTACAATACATATATTTGTTAATTCTATGCTTCCCTTCTTTAATTCTCTCATATGAGACAACCATGCAGGGCATCCTTTTTTAACAAGTTTTCAGACCGTTATGACCGAGATTATGGAGTTTGGAATTACCCTCCTCTCTCCCCTGAATACTACCATTTTTCCACTCATATCTTGGAGGTTTATAGTCTTTGTGAAACAATCTACTCGTGCTCTATGTCTACCCAACCAATCCATTCTCTTTATCAAGTCAAAATCATCTAATGCTAAAGGCGTGAGATCTGCCCTTAACTCTGCCCTTCAATGTTTAGTATCACTCCTTTGTATACCTCATTAATGTTTATATTTTTCTCCAAATGTGTACTAACTACCATTCCCACATTCAATCTACTTGGTAACCCGTTTAAATTTCTAATAATTCAGTAGGCCATAAAAGAATGATTGGCCCTAGGATCAATTAAAGTATAAACTTGTATTAAAGTAAATTATAATGTACCTGTTACGACATCTGGCATTACCCCTATATCTTCCTAGGTCATGTGGTATATCCTGCCCCAAGTCCTTTCCACCTGGAATCTAGGTCGGCCTTTGTTAGCACTTATCGCTAACTGAGTAGGTCGTACAAGCTAATCAACTGTTGTTGGTTTTAGGTAGCCATCCCCTGTCCTTGTACTCTTTCAGTGACTTTATATAGACACTCTTTCTTTCTATGATCCATTTCCCCATAGTGGAAATAACCTCTTCCCAAATATTAGCAGTCCCTCCATCGATACCCTTTTCCTCTGCAAATATAACATCTTTTTGGTATGGCTGAACAATCCCTAGGGTGTTTCAGATAGGTCTTCTATGCTTCATAAAAACCCCTATAACACTTGCCCCTTGGCGAGTCTGTCCTTCCACCAATCCCCTAACATTAACTCGTCTAACTCCTTTTTTTTTTTATAATGGCCCAAATGACAACTCACTTTTTCCTTTCTCTAGAGGAGGATTCCTCCCTATAGAAAGTGTGGAATCCCTTCTTTTGAATCTTGTGGTCTGACTCTATTCACTTATTGGCCTTGGAGTGTCATTCATTAATTTTTCTATACCCTGAGCAGCTCACACTAACTCTCGAATCTACTAAAACTGCATAGCCACTAAAATTAATTTTAGCTCCTGCTTGAGTCCATCCTGAAACTGTTATACTCGATGATGCTCAGTGGAAAGATGAGTGGTGGCAAAGATAGATAAATCCTAAAACCTCCTTTCATGCTCCAAGATAGTCATATTCACCTATTTTAAATCCAAGAACTCCTGCTCTTTCTCTTTTCGGTGTTATCAAGAGTAATACCATTCCTCAAATTCTTCTCGAAAGTCTCTCCACCTCAAATCTTCTCCTGCCCTTCTTTCTCTAATGGTCTCCCACCAAGAGTGGGCACTCTTCGTTAATAGTTGGGTCACAATCTACTCGGGTTTCTCTGGCACATGTATCTGATCTATAACCCTTTTTACCTTCCTCAACCAATGTCATGCTACTTCGACCTTTTCTTTCCCTGAATAGGTCGTGTAACCCATTTCTTGCATGCCTTTCACCCACTGAACCATGGTGATTACTCTTTTCGCCCATGGAGTAGAATTGGATGCACTTGCAGCCATCCTTGTTGCTACTGCCTTGACCAATTACTCAAGAAATGTGGGGTTTGAATAGGGATTCAGGGTGATCGTTGATGTCACTGGTGATGGCCTGTCTTCTGATCCTTGGCCTTCTAGTGTTTCAGCCAGCAACACTTCTATTTGAGAAGTGGCAGGGTCATCCTGATGTCCCCTTGAATCTCCCCTCTTTAAATGGGTTGACGCCATAAATTGATGGGAGGCAGTGCCCATTAATAGGTCCCTTTCAGTTTCATCTCCAAAAGGTGAGTCATACTCTCTTCCTTGCATAAGGGACGGAACAACCCTTGCGACTTGTCGTGTATGATCCATCTTGTAAGATTTTTTCCAAAATCACATTAGTATTTCAATCCCTAAAACTGCAACCAAATGATCTGATACCAACTATAACAACTCTAATTTTTTTATTAGTTTATCCATTAATCTTTTCTTTTATAAAGGGTAGATGGAGTAATTTTTTTTGTTACTCGTCAAAATTTCTAATAAAATTTTAGCATGAAGTTATTGATAGTGTACCCTGCACACATTTAGAATCACATCCCATCTACAATCACATCCATGTTTAGTACAATCAACTGCATAATTCATTCCAGATTATGCTCAGGACCATATTCATCCCCAAACTCCATCTCACATCACACGCATAAGCTAATAATTAAAAAAGCCTATTCAAGCATGAAGATTTCATATATATATATATATAACAACACAGTTTACTATTCTAACATAGTCTAGTACATTGTAATATCCCAAGCATAGGTTGATAAATTTAATATTTCAGAAACAAAATATTTCAAATATAATATTCTATACAGGTTGCATGTTTACTACATGACAAAATGACACCACAAATCCCTAAATTCCTAACTTCTACAAAAAAGGATCAGGGAACTTAAAATCCATTCCTGACATGAATGGGAGGGACCTGTAAAAATATAAATTTTCCATACAATGAAAAACAATGATTAAAATACAAGCAATTTACAGAAGAAAATTAAACAACATATTTATCTACTTAAAATACATGAGATTCTAAATATAACCATAAACCCCTTTTAATGGTTATATAAGAATTCTTTCTTCTTCTTTTTTTCCTTTTTGGTTTTTGGTGACTAATTCTCTCCCTCTCTATATCAGTAAGACTATTGTTGATACCAATGACCTCCATTAGTGTCTTTAGTTGCCCATCCTGGAACAACTAATCAGTTTCATGAAAATGCCAACACGAACATAACTGTTTATGTCATTAACTATTTATAAAACTAAAATAATTAATCAGTGTTTCATATTATCTTAGGAGGTTCTTAGATATGCCAATGTCAAAAATTCTTGACATCATTAGCTTTTACCTCGGAAAGCTAATGAAGTCTATAATTTTTACCAATATTGATGTCACACACCGATATTATTAACTATTCTAAAACTGAATAGTTAATTAAGTTTATAAATTTTATCGATATTGACGTCACCTGCCGATATCATTAACTATTCTGAAACTGGATAGTTAATCAAGTTTATATTTCTCCTCTCACATACCAGTAACACCAATGTTATCAAGCTTGGTTAACATCATTAGCCTCCCATATCAGGGACAAACAAATCAAATTCAAGAGACAGTCATTACCAAAATTCACTGTTACGGTCCATTTCCTCCAAAAGAACCTATAAATTAAATCTAGCCCTCTATTTCATTTTGTATATATATTATAACAACATTTTGAATTATTATAAACCTCCCCCTCTTTGTATACTTTATTCTCGGGCTTCAAAAATTATGTCCAGACTTAATAAAGTATTAGCAAAGAACATTTAGGAATAATACTTTGATGCAATAGTAATTTTATAATTATAATAAATTTATAATTTTTTACAAAGCATTTTTATCCCAAAAACTTTGTCTTTATTTTAGATTCATTAATAAAATATTTAATGAATATAAGCTATTATTAATATATATATATAGACACACACACACACACGCCCACACATGCAAAAGAAAAAATCAATATCACATAGAACCAAGTAATTGGCTACAGGGTATATATACTAACGATCTCTCACTTGTTTAAAGCTAATCACTCATGTATTAAATATCATATCACTTTACTTGATGATAATACCTTTACTAGGATAGTGTCCTAGTAAACGGATTTGCAAGATTATTTTTAGTAGATACTCACTTTATCTTTACATCTTTTTTTTTATATATATAATCTCTAATCAAATAAAATAGTTTAAGTACATCTTTAGATTATTGATGAGACTTTAATTTCTTTGCTTGTGTAATGGCTCCAATGTTATCACAGTATAGAGCTATTAGATCAACAATATTTGGAAGTACGCCTAGTTCAACGATAAACTTCTTAATCCAAACAACCTATTTTAACTCCTCAAACTTAAAGGTGTGCTCATCTTTAGTTGTAGAATCTACTTTAATCTATTACTTAGAACTCTTACAACTTATAACACCATTACCTAAAGTTATATATAACCAGACTAGATTTTTCATTTTCAATATCTTAGTGGAAATTAACATCCAAATAACTATGAGCTATTAGTTCATCTCCTTCATAGACAAGAAAAACATTCTTCAATGTTTAAGAACATTTTAAACTATCTTCTAATGACTTTTACTTATATTAGATTGGTATCTTCTTGTTATGCTTAAAGCATTAAATACATTTCATCTTGTATGTCGCACCTCGGTGGACGTCGCGGCGGGGGCTAAAATATATCATGGAAAATTGCATTCGTCACCTAGTAATTAGAGAAGATTAGGAATCCTAAAATCTACATTGGTTTCAAAAATTTAGGTAAGGAGTTAGTTATACTTTGAGAAAGAACCATGCCACCCTTAAAACATTATTTCTTACAAAAGCTTGTCTTTAGTATATGTTTTCTCATATATTTATCTTTTTTATTGCCATCAATTACTTTAAGTATTATTTTCTTATTTCCAATTTATTTCTAATTTTTTAAGAATAATTTGACATACGTCCCAAAAAAATAGATGATGTGTTGACTTGATTATTAAAATCTTGCTTTGATTTTTTCATTTCTTTAAGAAAAATAATTAAAAAACATGTTTTTTTTATCTTTTAATAATAAAAATGATTTTGATATCGGTACTAAAAGAAAAGACTTATCATAATAGACTAGATTAAATATTTATATTTTCAATCTAACACCCTAGGATTTTTCACTAAAAAAAAAGCTTGAAATATATCTCTATTGGGATTGTTGTTACCTATTTTTTGGTTTTCACATAAAAAAATAGAAAAATACAAAAAAATATATAAAAAAATATTCAAAAAAAATCCAAAAAATAATACGAGCAAGAAAATGATGCTGGAATGCCCATAAATAGCTAGAAATTGGTTGAGAATATTTAAAAATAAAAAAATTAAAATTTGATAGTATATTTTTAATTGGTGAGAGCTATGTTGACAAGAAAAATTCAATTTGAAGAAGAAAAATCCAAAATAAAAATATCCAAGGAACAAATCATAAATATCATTTAAAGTTGCAAAACGGTGCCGTTGCCTTGAAACACTATTCACTGTCTTCTCCCAGCCGTTTCAACAGTAAAGGCGGAGAGACATTTTCTTGCAGCAACAGTGCGAATTCGCTTCAATTATAGGGCATGTGTCACGGCTGTCATCCCTTTGCAAACCGTTACCAAGCCACCGGTTACCAGCACAAAGCCTTTTCTGGCATTACAAAAGCAGAAGACATAGAGAAAGCAAAGGGAGCAAAAGAGAAGATGGGGAAGAAGAATAGGGAGTAGAGCGAGCAGGACATGAGAAAACCAAGAGGAGAAAGTGCGAGAGAAAACAGAGAAAGCATGAAAAGAAAAACAGAAAAATGTATAGTGGGAAAGCAGAGAGAGGAGAACAGAGAAGAAGCTAAAGAAAACAAAGAAAACAGGGGGTGAAGAACTAAACAAAAACAAAATAAAGGGGGGATGAGCAGAAGAACCTGAGGGAACTGGAGGAAAAGACAGATGCAAACCAGCCGAACAGAGATAAAAACAGGGGAAGCACGCAGAGGGATGAAGAAAAAATGAAAACTGGGAACTAACGCGAAAAAAAAGGCAAAGAAAAAACCAGAAGAAAGAAAGACCCAGCTTTGATCGTCTTCATCATCCCCAAAACCAGTGACCTTCGATCCTGTGCAGCAGTTTCATCGCCATCGTCTTCGTCTGTCTCAGTTACCAGGTAAGCTTCATACATTTCCCTTCACGTTGCTTTTTTTTTTTTTGTCATTGCACGCATTTGTTTTTTATTGTTAGGTTTTACTGTTCAAGTGAACAGTGGTTGGGCATGCACGTTTTGTGAGGAAGCTCTGTGAGGAAGCTCACACGTGCTTTTTCTTTCTATGACTGGGTCATTGGTTTGGGTTAATAATCTAGCTAGTCCTATTAAATTTAGATTAGCAACATATATTAAATTGGACCAACCTAAAAAATTTCAAAAAAAAATTCAAAAAATTAGTGATTTTTTGCAAAAAATTTTATTGAATTTTGATTAGTATTGGTTTGTATTTTTATATCTTTAATACAGTATTAAAATACTCAATTTTTATCAAAATATTAAAAAATTAAAAAAATATTTTTTTTCAAGCATATGGTCAAGTATTTACAAAAAATATATCATATTTTTATATAAAAAATTCAAAAAATAGATATAGCATGTATTTTAACTTTAATAACCAGTTTATTAACGTTACGAGAATTAGGCTAATATTTTAAAAAAATCATTTTATTTTATTTTAATATTTAGGATTATGTGCTTATATATAAGACATAGTCTTGATATTAAAAAGATAGTTTTTTTTTAATTTTAAAATGATTAGATTTTTACCCGATAAAATAATGACCCTTTTACTGATGAGAACTTTTTTTAAATCATAGACGGATTAACTACTAGAAAACATGACAACACATTAAATTTTATTAGATAATAAAATAATACAGCTTATCTTAGATAGGATGTATTTGGAGTGCCAATACCTTTCATTTACGCAATTAGTCCTTGTACTTGATTTTTAAAACTAGTTAAGATTTCTAATGATCAAAATATTAGGTGGTCACTTTCATTCTATTTTTTCACAAAACAAGAATTTCTTATCTTCTCATATTTACCGAGTAGATAGAATATAACATATATATATATACATATATATATATAATGAATTTTTAAGATATCACACACATGCTCCTAGGATGAAACTTAAAAATGTTTGATGTTATGCTTGCTCAAGGCTTAAAAAAAAGCCCTTCCAAACAAATATTTGTGCAAGAAATAAAGCCCCTCTACACTTGTGTTTAAATTTTTGTTTATCGGCCGCCTAGTTCCCACAAGTCATCTCTACACAGGTTCATTATCAATACCTCATTAAATTATCTGGACTTAGCTGGGGGCTTAGCAATTCAAATCTTCACTGTGAAGCTTTCATCCACTATGCGAATTCAAACTACAACCGGAGCCGTGATTTCCTTTCTTGTAGAGAATACATGTTAGAAGACACATTTTCATTGTTTCTACACCACCGAGAAACAACCAAGATCAAGCCCTAAAGTTGTATGAAAAGTTGTCATTTATGTCTTCTTTTTTTTCTAAAAATTTACAAAGAATATGAATGCAATGATGTTCTTTCCTTCTGGTCTTCAACAACATATTCTTTTGTAATTTAAGTAAAAAACCTCATTTCACTTAGAATAAAACAACATTGTTTTCGTTTCTCTGACAGATTAGGTTTCTTTTTTTTATTTAAATGTACCTAACTTCATTATAGTCCTTTTATATTTATAGCTTATAGAATCATTGTCATCTTATCTTTCTTAATTTTTTTTAGGGCACTTATCCTTAGAATGACATGTTATATATGAAAAAAATTAGAATATAAAAAGTCTTTTCTAACTGATTAGTACTTAAAAGTATATTTTTTATCAAGGTTTTATATTATCATTTTGCACTTGAAATATCAATAACTCATTAACTAAAGCCTGTTTTATAATAACATATCTAATAGTAAAAGATACCTTTAATTTGTGGTAAATGTTTATTTTAAATACAAGCCTATCACATAAATAAAAGGATTGATTGATGAATTTAAGAACTGAAATTGAAAGCACAAGAAGATGACCAAACTTAGAAAAGAAAAGTCAGTGCTCTCCCAACCAAAATATTATTCGGTAATTAGGTCATATCTGGAGCTGTAGATCTCATATTTAGGTCTCTTTATATGGATGGAAAAGCCTACAACTTTCATATGGAGCCCAAGATTTAAAAAGGTCATTTTCAAGTCCAAATTAAAGCAACAACAAGGAAGTCTGAATCTGTCCTCCAGCCCAAGCACTGTTCAGTTTTTAGCTCATATTTGGAGCTGTAGAAGTCTAAATGACCTTAATTTTTTACATAAGAAAGCTGAGATAATTTCCTACAACTTTCATGTTTCAAGTGGTTTCAATTTTAATGTTATCAATGATGTTTTGGGCAGACAAGAGAAGATAAGGATTATCATTAAGTCAAGAGTTGGTAACCCACTCATCAATTAGTCATCAAATCAATATTTTCCAATTAGTCAAGGAGGCATTTACTATGTATTTAGGCATCTTAGTTTCTAAATCAAGATCATGCTCTTGCTTTCTCTCTTGGTATTTTTTATAATGTTTATGCTTTGCTTTCATTAATATCAAGTTTATGCCTATCATTTCCTTTCATTTACTTAGTTAACTTTTAACTTTTATCTTATTTATGTTCTTAGTTTTTTTCTTTCATTATGTTTAGTTAAGTTTATTATGTCAAGGTGAAAAGGTTACACTAATGGTGTAAGAATAAGTATAGTGTAAACTTAATATGGACTTTAATGTTTGGCACTAGCATGTTTTGTATTTGTTATCTTGTTCACTCTTTAATACTTTGCATGTTAAATGACTAATCTTGATTTATGTTGTATAACACTTGACACAACAAATGCTTGACACTTTCATAGCTCATACTGTATGGTATAACCGACACTTGAGTTATAAAAGAAACTTGATTTGTTGTTAACATAAGTTATAATCATGAATGCTTGACGAGATTTACAAGTATTAGCATTAATCAAATAAGATGACTAATATAATCATGTTAACAATTTATTATATGATTGTAACCTTCTTTGTATGTGGTTTCCAATTAAATAATAAAAGTTTATACTATACTTGTTTGACATACCATTAGTGGAACCTCTAACCTTGATATTTGTTATTATCATTGGTTAATCCTTACGTTAATCTTTCATCTCAAAGTTCTTATCAACTTCTTCTTCTTCTTTACTACTACTACTACTACTACTATTTCCATTATTATTGTTGTTACTATTATTATTGTTTATAATTTGTACAATTAACTTCCCTGTGGTTTGACCCTGGTTTTGCTGGGTTATTTATTACTTCGACACTCCTGCAATTGGAAGAAGACTTCAATCTTTTAGTCGTGTCACTAACTCAAACAAAATCATTACTTAAAGTTAAATAGCATGTTCTAGCCTTCATATGTGAACATATATTGTTTCCTGAATAGATATCTTGCTCACTTCCCACTAGTTTCCTCAAGTTTCACACACCCTATGAAGTATTTAAAATATGAATTGTATAACCAAAATCAATTCATTATGCATTATAACTCACATCAATCATGTTATAACTTATTTTTGGATCCTTGCACACAAAAAAAAACAAAAAATCAAAAAATATATAGTTGGAAGAAATCTAAAAAAATAATAATAATAAGAATAGGATGCCAGAGCACCCTGAAATTGGTTAAGGAGATTCAAAAATACAAAAATTAAAATTTGATAGTATATATTTGACAAATGAGAGCCCTGTTGAAACAAAAAATTCAATTTAAGGAGAAAGTCCAAAATCAGATGTTTATGGACTCAGTTGAATTTTATTAAAGGTTTAATTGAATTTATGATGGGTTTGATTAAAAAAAAATGATTTTTAAGTCAATTTAGGCTTTAATTGAAATAAATTAAAGTTATAAGATCAAATTATAATTTTTAAGAGTTAATTTGATCAAATCAGGGGCTTAATTGTATAAATATTAAAGTTTGATAGCCAATTAGAGACTTGATTGAAGAAATCTAAAACCAAGGATCAAAATGAAAAAAAAACATGCAAATTAAAGGATTGATTTGAAAAATTAACATTTTGGCGCCCCTTTTCTTTTAAATGAAACGGTGTATTTTGATCAAAACAACATTGTTTCATGTACTGTTCATAAAAAAATAAATCAAAATGATGTTATTTTGAACGACACCATGGGTTTTTTTTTTCTTGAACACGCAGAGGCAAGGGAAGAAGAAGTTTCTCTCCCCTGCAACGCCACTCTCCTACTTGTAAGATGACCGACACAACCCATTTTGCTTATATACAACCATTATGAGATTGGGCAATGGAGTTATGCCTTGAGAATGGTTTTAAAGTAGGTACACAGAGGCCCCCCACCACCCGAGCCTGTCCTATGAGTGGACAGGACAATGTCAGTCTCTTTCCTTCTACTTATAAATACTAAAAGGTAGAGAAGAAAATGGGGGAAGGATGTGAGAGAGGGGGGAAGAATTGTGTGAGATTATATAGAGGATAACAAAGTGGGGGGGGAGAACAGAAAGAAAGGAAGAAACAAAAGGGGGAATGAGAGTAGAGTTGACAAAGGGTGGAAATAGAGAGAAAGAAGAGAGGGAAGGGAAGATAAGGAGAATCACAGATTTGACATTTTAGGAAGAGTAACAGAAGCAAATACAAAAAAAAACACAAAAACAAAAGAAGACTAAATAGAGGGAGAACGACCATAACACCATAGCAGCTGCCTCGTTCCTCTCCACCACCACAAGCATCACCGATGCCACCATAAGCCGCCACTGTGATCCACTAAGAACAACACCACCACCACCACCACGCCACTATAGAGAGAGGATAAACCTTATTGATAGAAGGCAAGAAAAAAAATAAAGAAAAAGGAACAAAGCAAAGCAAAAGAGAAAAGGAGAATAACCACCGTGAACCACTGCTAGCTTTCCTCTTCACAGCCACCAACAGCAATGCGAGCATTAACATGTCTGCCTTCCTCTCTTTCCCTTTCTTCTTCTTTTTTTGTTTCCCATCTCTATTGTTCTGCAAAGTGAACAATGGAGATCTGCTCCATTATTACCTGGGCCACACTTGTTTGGCTCGACCCAAAATGATCGAGCCAAGTATGACTTCGTCCAAAAAAATATTTTTAAAAATTTATGATTTTTCCATGTATTTTCCTACTGAATTTTGCTTCATATTGGTTTGTATTTTTATATCATAAAGATACGAGTCCGATATTAAAATACTCTATTTTCATCAAAAAATTGAAAAATATAAAAAATATAAAAACTCATATCATATTTTCATACAACAAAAATTCAAAAATATGTATTAGCATACATTTTGATTTTAATAATCAATTTATTAAAGTCACAAGAACTAGGTCAATATTTCAAAAAAAATTAAAAAATTAATTATTTTATTTTATATTAGTATATGGGGTTATGACTTTATACATAAAATATATTCAGAATATTTAACTCTTTTGTTGAAGATAGAATGACTAGGTTTTATATAATAAGATAAGAACCTCTTTAATAAGGAAGGTTTTTCTTGAACCATAGACAGACCAATAATTAGAAAACACGAAAAGACCTTAGGTTTTTAATCAAACAATTAAACAATACAATTTATCTTAGGTAGGATGTATTTAGGGTGCTAATACCTTTTTTTTACACAACTAGTTCCCATGCCCTATCTTTAAAACTAATTAGGGTTCTTAGTGATCAAAATACTAAGCAATGACTCTCATTCCATCTTTTCCCTAATAAAAAATAAAAATTTCTTATTTCTCTATATTTTTCAAATAGTTATCTTAATAAGGGAGGGCGATGGTTGCAACGCCGCACATATGCGACAAATCATATTAGATTCATAACAAACAAATGAGATTGAAATACTTTTCTTTTCAAGCAATTTGAAATACCTTTATTTGCAAGCCATTTCCAAAATTTAGCATATTTATTATTTATGCATCCTTCTTTTTTATAGAAAAAAATGTATATTTCTTCTTAAAGCCAATTAAAGAGGTATTTTACCTTTCTCATTCTTATTGGCTTAAGTTTTTTCCCTAAACATGTTGCTAGCATTCCATTTTCTCTTAATTCCATTACCAACCTCCTTTCCTTTTAAACACGTATAGTTATGAGTTTATTAATGTACCATTTATTTTTATGTAAATTGTACAAGAATTAAAAAGGTCCATATTATTACGGATGATTATTCAAAATATAGTGAACAAGGAAGGTTTCTAACATCTCAATCTCAAGATTCTTCAATTGTGTCATTATGTCCCAAATCTATATGATGTGTTTGTGCACACCTCTCATACTGGCAAGCTTTATAGATGAGAACATTATGATTAGGATGTTTACTGGCAAGCTTTATAGATGAGAACATTATGATTAGGATGTTTACTGGTATCTTATCTAAAGTGAAAAATTGATTATCAATTGGTTTTAGAAAATTATAGACTTTCTCATGTTGATCAATATAACCATGTATACTAACAAATATTCTAATTTTTATAAACATCTTACTAAGATGATTAGATTGCTTACATTGTTCATGAAATGTAATCTTCTATTCTCCTTTAAAGTGTTTGTATTAGTAATTGTAGGTAATTTATTTATTTTAATTGCATAATCTATATTCATCTATCCTAAATGAAGGAGAAATTTTTTTCTTCAATACTTTATAGTTATAAACTTTTAGATCAAGGGTATTATAATGAATATCAAAGAAATGTTCTTTAACATGTTGTATAAGTGCAAAAACAAGTATAAAGTTCATGCTTAAGTCAAAATTAAGAATTAAATAAAATTTCATACTTTACCAACATAAATCATGGTAAAACTGAATCTAATGACATAACAATTACTTGTGAGCTAAATTTTTAATTCAAGCTGATTTAAATATATCATATAATAGATACCTATTATATAATAGATACTTAATTCATAATTTTATGGGTATATGTTACGAGAATAATTTGATAATATATTCTAAACCTTATGATAAAACTAGAAAATTATGTATAGTATATTATAAAAATAATTTGATATTTTATTCTAGTCAATTCTATAAATATAATTAAAAATTCATGTGGGATAATATTTATTATATTTGGTATAATTAATTGCAATTAATGTGTATAATTCTTTATGTGATCCTAGCCTAGTATAATATATAATTTTATTTAATTATAGATGTTGTGGCTAATCCCTAATTAATTAAAATTATATAAATCACTAGACATAACATAAAATAACATGCTACCTTTATTAATTCATAAAATAAGCTCCAAAGAAAACAAAATAAATCCACGAAAATGAAACATGCAGAAAATCAAAGCGACAGCCATGCAAATTAAAATTACACAGCCCAAACATTGAATAGTTAGAAATCAGTTTTTCTAATGATTCCTTCAGGCCTCTTACTTCCTTCTCACTTCAGTTTTGGACAAGATATCAGGGATAACAGACACCTTAGTTATCCAAAACTTGGAATCAACAGATTTAACTTTCTCGATGAGAGAAGCGATTCATGATAGTTTACTGAAAGATGGCGATTCATATCCACAGGTTCAAAAGCATTTGAAGTGTGTTCAAATACACATTTTAGGCACAAGAAATTCTGGCTACGATCTTCGCATGACAGGGGGTTTCAATGGATTCATTCAAGCACAAATCATGATCATAAATGCTTTATCGATATTGCTGTGGCCATCATAATCATCAGGGTCAAAAGGTATCAGTAAGGATGGAAAGCAGATCATTTTCTCGTCTTCCAACTCAAGTAAGATAAACTGAAATGAAGAGAGAACAATAAGATAACACAAGGCACGTAGCCCAGTTAAGGTGCACCAATCTCGACGAACATGGGATATACATATTCTTGAAGCGTGACAACGGAACGGGACATCCAGTACAAGACAAGGATTGCTTTCATCTTTGACCATATAAAAGCTAATTTTCCTCTCTATGGAAATCTTACAAATTCTCATGGAGGATTTCAGGAAACTCAGAGCATGATCATGAATAGGTGAGGTGCCACTTTCATGGTGATGATCAGGGTGAAATCAGAACTGAAGGATGCATCCATGATCGCACCTCCACTCCCAATCATGCAGAGGATAAGAAATTAACGGTGCCTATGACAAGGAAGACAGATAGCGTGATGGTCTGCCCGCAGTTTACAATCCATTTCCTACATCATCATTTCTTTTGCTTGTCAATGTCTGTTTATAAGAATGGAGTATTTTACAGCTGGGATTCCTAGCTCCAACAGAGATCATTCCAGAAGTTATATTTAGAAAAAATGAGAAGCTCAGCTAGGCCAAAACTCAAGTTGGACAGCAGCAAGATTCGAACAAATTCAGGCTGATTAGCACTGTACCTCGTTTTAAAACAAGAAAACACACAAATATATGGAAACCTATTTGCAATCCAGGCAAGTAAGCAGTAGAGTTTTCTTGTAAAATCCTAAACACTATTTATTTCCTCTGTTCTGCATTGTTGTTCTTTTCTCATAGTCATCAATATATTTGTTATACAGCACCAAATGATCGGCTATGCAGCCCCACTGGAGGCAGTGTTTAAACTAAAACAAGTCAAAAGCCTTCAACAGCAGCTTCAAGATATAACTTACGATTTGTCTTTTTGATAAACTGAAACTTTGAGATGCTTTGTAATCAGAAATATGAATCAATATTCCGTTTCCAGGAATCCATAAAACATACAGCTAAAATAATCAAAATCCTTGTCCATACACTGAAAAAGTCATCAATTCAAACAAAAATCTCAAGAGTTACGCTTGAATTGAACATATAATGCCCCTGATTGATCAAGTATTTTTTGGTTGATTCTAACAAAAGTTAAGCTCTAGCACAAGCTCTGTTCAAAGTGAGTTCCATCCAGATCATCATGTCATGAAAACACACATGTTGGATGTGCTACCTATCAAGCTGTTTGATTAACAGCCATCTGAAGTACAAAAAAGAAAAAAGAAAATTCACAGTGTGTATCTCTCGAGCATCGATGCATCAGTTTCACTCTAATGCCAAGTAAAAATGAACCGAACAAGAAGTCCCATCATAATCAAGTTCAAATATCCTTATCAAACTTTTGACCATAATATTTTTGACACAGAGTATAGACTAAAACGAAATTCAAATAAAATTTCAATTTCAAATAATATTAAATAAAAAAATAATAACAAATGAACAGGGATTAAATCGATAAGAAAGAGAAGTTTAGTAGCTGATTTGAAAAATTGTAGGTTTGGCGCAAACACCGAGAAACAGAGGGGGCCAAAAAGGGATCGAGGAATTCAACTAGGCGGCACACAAGGTTATGACACCATTGTCGGTGAGGGGGGGGGGGGG
>SRLM01001264.1:134623-155251 GCA_015708895.1 Populus ilicifolia | reverse complement strand
TTTTTTTTGTGGTCATTACTTATAGCTTCCACAAAGTAGAAAATCTCCAATGGGGCTTATGCATCCTTAGTTGAACGAAATGGAAAACTTTCAGCAGCTGCTGCTGCATATGCTCCTACTGGAGACATTGAAACTCATAACAGTATCAGTTTTTGGATATGAGAACAGGGCTGGATCCCAATTTTTGTCAATGTTCTGCATCTCTGATTTACAACAATAATTTGAATATTTTAGTTGGGGATTCATATAGTTTATGGCTACAATCTGCAGTTCTTCCAGGGGAAAAAAAAATGAAAAATTGTAAATGATGTTCGAGTTTCTCCGACGCCAGGACTGGAAATTTCTGTCAACGTTAAATAATTAATGGCACCGGACTCATCAAAGTATGACAGAATCATATCACGATGAACAACCAACCATCCTATGGATTCATCGGACGAGAACTCGTCAGAATCACTGGACTCTTCTTCCATGGTATTTCTAGCTTAGCTTGGACCTTCGCCTCTCTTTTCTTCTGGTTTTTGGGGACTAACAAATTACATTATATAAACTAAAAGGCTGAGAGATTCAGGTGAATAATACACTATAGACCCTCTAACGGATCACTGTTCAATCTGCTTTTTTCTCCGTTCAAACTTTTTTAAATTGGATTCCTAAACTTTCTTTTTTTTTTAATTCATCCTTGCACACCATGTTCTTTCAGATTTTGATTTAATAATTTATTTCAATTACCTTGCCATTGAGTTCTCCAAACATCACCATGTTTTGTATTTACCCTAATGTTTTTAATTTTAAATTCATCACCTAAACTTCTTTTTTATCAAATCCATCACGCACACTGTTATTTTGGGTTTTGGTTTAATAATATTTTTTTTTCAAATCCATGTTCGAATTTCTTTCTCATCTTCATTTGAAATCGAATAAGTTTTTTTTAATTTCTTATGGCTAATTAATCAAACTTGAAATAGGAAATTCAGGGTTGGATAAGAAAAAATTTAATCTTGAAACTCCCTTAACCTGTACCTATGCCAGCACCATATAGTGTTTCTATAAAATAACTACAGAACACATATAACGTTGCCTATACAGAATTAATAATATCTGTACCCTGAGTCCCTGACTATAGAAATCAACTTTTCCATATATTTGGCCAGCATATAGAAACTTCAAACCAAGGTTGATTTCGACACACTTTCATTACCATGGATTATACCTGGGCTGCCTGTCATAACATAGATAATGGATTGTTGCTGCAGAAAAGTTTGATCAACTGTACTCTTCAATATATAGGCATTGAAAAGGGCACCTCACCTGACCAGAAGACTTGAGTTCCTCTTCAACTGCTGAAAAACGTTTTCTGATTCATTGTCCCCGACTTTGGAAACCTGCTTTTCTCAACAGAAGCAGCGGCGGCGGCAGCAGCATCGTTGACAAATGCATGATTCCAAGCATCTTGTACTTTTATTATGTGATTTTACAACTGCTGCAACCAGAATAAAAGATGATTCTCAATGTCAGAGTAGAAGAACGTACCACTTTCTGACTAAATGAAAGCTTTTTTCTGGATATCACAGCGATTGTCTCTGGTATTGTACGAAGAATTGGGAGCAACTCAATAGAAAATCTGTCTGGCCTGGATGATCGATCAGATAATTCATAGCCTGTTCTTGAATTCCCTCCATGTAAAGCTTGCAACTACAACCTAAAGCCATTATCCAGAATATCTATTCTAATATAAGGAACCCTTTTCTGTTATGTACATCAATTTCCAGCGTTTTAACTTTATGCTTCCTCATCAGAATCCAGCACAACTCTGTCTCTCTTCACCCTCTTGGCATGAGGATGTGCACCTCCATTCTCGCCATCAGATGCGGATTCCTCCTCAGCCAAAGGACTACCAGACTGAGATAACAAAACCTTGTCTGACTCATTACCTTCATTGTCTCCAGACTCAGGTGATCCATTCTCAGCAGTAGCAGCAGCATGACAGGCAGGTTCGTGATTGGGTTCATCTTCTTCCGTAATAATCTTCCTTGAATCTATTATTTTGAAATCCCTGGAAGTACTACGCTTGGCATGCCTCAATAAATTGATTTTGCTCACCTTGCTCAGCTGGATTAGATATTTTTCATAATCTTCTATCTGGTAGATCAAGTCAGGGATGCACTTATTCTCCCTCTTGATCTTGTTGGCAGTACACTTGCTATTAGCATTTTCTTGCTCCTGCAAGTCCCATAGAGCCCGTCAACAACCTTTCAAAAGACGACCACAATACAAAACTACATGTGATCAATGTGACAGGATGTGATTGGAAAAAAGATTGACTGTATACTATAGGACTATACCCTTTGCATCTCTGCAACAAAGTTATAAAGTGGAACAGTTAGCTGCTTGCAAGTTAGTTCAACAAGCTTCTGGAAAGCAAGACTAGGTATGAGCTGCTTGCATCCCTTCGAAGCAATCCTGAGCCTTGACATCTGAGCTAAATGCTTGTAAAATTTTGCAGTCAATCTGAGCAAATGCTCTGCTTGAGGTTCTGCATATATTACAGCAAATGAAATACATAACAAAGACAAGCTAACAGATAATGAGATTCAGTTGTCTGTGTTAAAGCATGCTCACCCTTGAGATTCATGGAAACAAAGCAAGACAGTACTTTCACCACCGCTTCAGCCCTTGAGTAAAGGTTGTTTTCATACTCCAATCCTGTAATATGTTCTTTGTTCTGACTAAAATGAATGCTTTTTTGAGACAACAGAGTAAATATATTCAGTTTTTTGATGGCCCAATCCATATCAACAATAATTGCTTCGATTAGTTTCTGTATACAAGAAATTATGCTAGTGCTCGTTGACTGGTTTATGATAAAGTGTGATCCAGACACCTCTTCTGCATTACTCGTCTCTGATCCAGTGACTTTTAACAGCTCCTTGGCCATGTCTTGAGCTACAATTAAATCACTCGGTGGGGAGCTTAAAGAGATAGCAAGGGCAACCACAATTCTTGCAGCCTTGGAGTTCTTTATGACATTGCTTTTGCAGACATGAATACCCCAGGCTCCATGAGAGTTCCTCTGTTTGCGGGGCAGTTTTTCTCCAATGACCAATAGCATATGAGAGATAATCTGAGAACAAATTGTGCACGAAACACTGTTGCTTTAGAACTTGATATAAATTAGATGAAAGCATAAGTTTCCTAAAATAGTGCATATAGAGGCACAATATATCATATTTACCTCAAGTTCATGAAAATACGATTGTGAAAGAAGCTCACTGAACAATGGCTTCAAAACTTTGACAACAAACAATTGTTTGATTCTTATATGCTGATCGTCAATCCTGGAGGCCTCCTCATATTCATCATCCAATTCAGGATACTCTAGTGTGGATACTGACACCAAATCCTCAAGCAACCCAGTCAAATGAGGGTTCTGCAAACTAATTGTGACCAATTCCTTCATGCATAATAAGGCTAGATGTAGATATCCTTTTCTATCTTCATCTTTTCTTCTCTTTTCTTTTTTCTTTTCATCTGTCACCAACTTCTTTCCCGATTTGAGCAAAAAAATTAACTTCAGCAAAGGAGGTCCCATCAATTTAATTTCCCCATATATCAAAGTCCTCAAAGGATTTTCTTTCGCCACAGTTTGGTAAGATTTTATGTGATGAAGGGAATGGTTCAAGATAAAATCCATAATCTTAGGGCATGTCACTGGCTTGCTCGATGACAACTGGCTATGGTGCTGGGATGCTGCAATAGTTTTAGAGCATTCAGCATTGCATAGCTTAAGTGCTATTTGCATTAGCTGACAGAGGCTTGAAGTTGTCAGGTAAGGAATTCGTTCTTGAGTCAATCTATTGTTGCCAGGTTCAATATTACTAGCCATACCAGGAGCAGGAGCAGTAGCTCGCACATTCCCCCTTTTGATACCAGTGCTCAATCTTGTACACAAATCCTTTTCCAGTGACTCGTGAAGATTAACAAACCCAACAAGTTCCTTTTCAAGATCCACCTTCTCCATGTCTGTCACTTTATTCAACCTGGTTGCGATAGTGTTCACTACTACTTCAAGGATGCCTGCTAAAATCAATGCACAGCATTTTCTTTTCTCCTCTTGAACAGATGCCAAGCTATCGTCCTGAATGCGAGTCAGAAAGTCTAATCCAATATGAAAAGAGGAAAACCAATAATCAGAATTTTCCTACTTCGACTGTAAAGCTACTATAGAAGTATAACAACATTGCCAAGTCCACCACAACTATAGGGACTTGATCTGAAACAAAGAAAATATAATGTTGGCCAAAAGCCTTAGAGACCTTCCAAATTTATCTTCTTTAGGAACTGCTGGATCTTTAACAAAGCATTGGAAAATGATTCACGAGAGAGATCACTTCCTAGCTGCAAAATTTAACATTGATGATCTTTTATTAATCATTATTCTCTACAATGATCGCTTTTCAAGGAAATAGCTATAACTAGTTCTATTGAGGAAGGACTTACCTCACTTTCTTGAGAAAGGGAAAAACCAAAATATGGCCTCGAAGAGTCTGGACAATCAGCTTTACCATGTGGCTGAAGGAGTAAAATTGAAGAAACACAAGACATTAGAGCATCTAGAGGCTCTTCAATGACAACATTGCCACTCACTGATTTAGTGCAACGACTTATTTCAAGTTGAACATCTGCATCCTGCTTATAACATGATTCGTGTCAGGTAAGGAACTCAATATCTGGTAACTTAAAATAATAAAGACCAGTGAAGTCAGAGTCTATGAGTTTTCCTTCTCTGAGCTTACATAACAAACCAAAAGCTTTACACGGGATGGAAGCTTACATATGGCATTCCTCCTTAACATGATTTAAAATAAATCCGATATGTACTGACAATAACTACCTCCTTGTAAAAACAACGAAAGTGGGGCAAGAGAAAATCAAGCACAGGTCCCCCGCATGATGGGTCTGCCAAGACAAGCTTCAAAAGACCATGATACATGACTTCCTTGATTTCAGCCTGGAGACAGCAATCCAACTTTATTTAGAAGGGAATTTGACGAGAGTAAAATGAAATGAAAAGAAACATGATAGTGGGCACATGAAAATAACCTGTTGATAAAGACATCTCTGCAGCAAACCACGTAGCTCCTGGAAGAGACCTCCATCCATGATGCATGTTATTTCAGCATGTTGGCTGCAACTTGCTTGGCTTGATGAGTCTTGAAAAGAAAACGAGCCTTCTCTCTTGGCTTCCTTATCTGCAAGTATAAGATTGAAAATGGCATTTGTTGCAGAAAGGCGAACTGCATCTTCCCGTCTAAACATAGCCTTGCGGACAACCAAAATTGTGTAATCCTGCATTATTGGGAAACAAGAAAACTAAAACTTCAGGGAATTCAATAATGGTGGGTGTTAAATACAAAGCACCTAGAACATGTTCCCAACTTGTACACCTACAAATCCATATTTGGATTTCATGTTCCCAGATGGTTTGGTATGAATCAAAACATAGATATATCATGTCACATGTTTGCCCTAGTTTTTGTGATTGATTGTCTCTCTGTGGGAGAGAAACATAAGAAGTGCTGAATATGAGAAACTATTTACCCGAAGATCACGACTAAGTTTGATGAGAGGCACAAGAGCAGCAACAAGATGAGTGGCAACCTTGCCATGCATAAAAACAAAATAATCCAACAATTCCTTCAGACGGGAAGCGTGTTCCAGCATCAGGTAAGGATAACTCTGGACTAGATGACCAAGCAGTCTGCAAGGAAAGCTTAATATCTTATTTTCCACAAAGCAGAAAAGTTTCCCATTAATCTGTATGTAGTTACCTGATGATTGGTATGTTCTTCTCTGGCTTCAAAGAAAGGATGCGAGATTTGCTTTGCTCAATAATCTGAAACACTTTACAAATTAATCACTCATATTGCATTACATTAATAAAAATATTGGCTGAAGCACAAATAACTAGAAAAAGCTGCTTGATTTTATATTAACTCGATTGGTGAAGAATTGAAATAGCTCATAAGTAATGAACTTAATATGAGATTGGAGGGAAGAAGTAGAATATATTTACAAACCAAAGTAAATTTTCAGTTTCTTTTTACAATCTTCTCAAGCAGAGTATTTTCATAGTAATAAAATCCGTTGGTCACAGTTGTAATAACCTCATTTCTTGCCATCTCGTGGACCTCGAATAGAGTTTTCAGCATCTGAATACTAAGCTCCTCGATGCCCAATATAGCATTAGAATCCCAGAGCTCTCTAACGTTTCCATCTTCCAATGACTCTAGCAAATGAAAACTGAACTCCACGATAGTAGGCACAATGTGCTCTCTTCCGTAGTTGCTCTCATTAACCTATAGACAAAAAGGCAGCAATATGAACATCAAAATATCTTATTTTTTAAGTACATCAACATGCACAGATTATGAATAGAGAGCAGAAGAAACTAACAGCTCTTAAGAAAGCTTTTTCCGCTAGTTGGACATTCTGCAGACACTCTTCCTTGAAATCATCTGGCAACCACTTACAGTTTCTGAATGATGAGAAATGAGATGAAAGTAAATTGATGTTACAATGAACATATCAAGAGAGAACCGCATGCTAGGCACAATAAATTACACAGATTGACATGCATGGAAATCAATCGCCCAACTACGCGAGTCAATGGAGTTGATGTCGACAATCTATTGCACACTGTCCCTCTATCTATCATGCTAAGATCACCTGCCCATCAATGATAAAAATTCAAGCACCCGATGAACATCCTAGAACCTATAAGCAAGAGCCTGTAAATTTTCTTGCAGCCCCACAGAGATGCAACAAGACAGCAATTAATCAGCATTTTTCATTTGAGATAGCACAATTTGATATACATTCAACAAAGGAATAAAATCTACACCAAAACATTACAAAAAATCATTGGCATCTCTATTGAGCTTACACACTTTGTTATTTGTACAATAGAGATGTGTAAAATCAAGACAAAATACCATGTAAGTTCAAATTACCAATGTCTTAAAGAATTTAAGCTTCCTCATTTTCCAAGAACAATAGAAGTTGCTATATTTCACCAGAATCAAAATGCTACAGATGGTATTTGATATACATAAGTAGTATTAAACCAATACTCATAATCCAGGAGGCCCATGATGCATGCAGAAGAGAAATAACCTTAGGAAATATCACACACCTTTCTTTCTTGACTGCCACAGATTAAAATACGAATCATCAAAACAATGCTGAAAATTTTGAAGGCGTTAAATTCTTACTTAGCGAGCTTGTGATCACGATAAGCAGCCAGCAAAACAGTTTTCAGTATTCCTAATGAGCTCTCACTAAACCTTCTAACCCTGGCAACAGACAACAAAACAGAAACAGTAAAATGGTTAAGAGCCCTAAAATCCAACTTCACAAGCCCTATAACTTCTTTCCCCAGTGAAGGATCCTGCTTCACCGCAAAATTAACATGAAGCAAAACAGTCCCTTCAACTTGCCTAACAATCGAACTCCCTCTTTTCGGGTCCCCAAATTCAGACCCAAAAAACGTAACAATCCCTTCAATCACCTCCCTCTTATTAAACCCTTTTGATGTTAAAACCAGTAATTGATAAACAAGCGAAGGCAAGTCCTGTAAATCCACTCTTCTCATTCCCTTAAACACCTTATCCAAAAACTCCCTCCCTCTCACTTTATCAATAAAACCTACGAATTCCCTAACTAGAGAAACCATTTTAACCAACAACCCCTTCGACCATTCACTCTCAATAACCCTGTCCAAAATCAAGCCTACAAATTCCCTCCCATTCTCATTAACCATCAAATTGAAACAAGCAGGAAGAATATCAAGCATCTGGGTGTCCTCAAAACTCACTAGTTTTGAAAAATTAAGCACGATTGACTCGGAAACTGCCTCTAAATCTTTAATTGGGACATTATTCAAGACAGTACTGAAAAAATGGATGGTTTTGAGGGAATTCGAATCGCGGGGGATTTGAAAGGAGAGAAAGAGATTGGTGTAATCAGCGAGGAGAGAAGAGAGGAGAGACGAGAGAGAAGGAGTGTGAGGAGAGAGGGAAATGAGAGAGAGAAGAGAGAGTGTGTATTGACAGATTGGAAGAGAAGGGGAAGGTGAGAGAGTGCGATTGTGGAGGTAAGAGAGGAGTGTAGGGTGAGATGATGTGGAGAGGAGGTAGGGGTGAAGCTGGTTCTGATTTGCTAAGTTTATGATTTCGGCGTCTGTTAATTGTGGTGGCTGGTGTTTTGAGGAAGCGGTGGCGGTGGCGGTCATGGTGGCTTGTTCTGTACACGGTTGTGGAGGTGAAGTTTCGGGGGAGTTTTTGATTTTTTTCTCCGGAGATCGGGTTTTGGAGGGTTTGAATTTTTTTTATTTTTTTCTCGTTTTTTGCTTTGCGCGGGAAAACTTTGGCAGGTTAATTATAACCTGACTCTTCTATTTTTATAAAGTAAATAATTCAGTCGCTTTAGTGTCAAAAATAACTATTTAAATCTTTGACTATTTTTATCATTCTTATAAAACACGACACAGATAAACACGCTAGATAAACACGCTAGTCACGGGTTAGATAAATCAATCAAAATTAATTTAAATTAATAATATATTATAAAATTAAAAAAAATCAATATAATTAAGAAAAAAAATAAAAATAAATTTGATAATCTTAAATGATCATATTTGACCGAGCTAACTTTTATTTAATTTAATATAAAACTTGGTTTAAAATTTAATGATATTAAATTAACATGTAAAATCAATCAAGTTTAATAACATTAATTTTGATTATTAAATGAAGGATGAAATTTAAAAAAAAAATAATAACATATAGAATAAGTTATAATTTATTTACTAAAAAGATTAATCACCTGAAAATAACTCCTTGTGTGTAAAGCATTATATTGTTTTTTTTTTGTAAAAATAGAGGGACAACTTTGAGTATTTTTCATCTTTTGTATATGATTTTTTTATATGGTTAAAAAATTAATTTATTATCTAAGAAAAAAAAGAAAAATTATGTCATCAGACTCTATCTATTTAGTTTTTACGTGAGTGAGCTGATGGCTACAAGAATATAATATAAATTAATGAGTATTATGCTATGTTATGATTAGAAAAATAAATTTTACATTTTATTGCATGTTGTTTTATTTCATATATTGAGGTATAGGCAATTTATCAAGGGTAAAATAGTAAAATAGCAATGTAAAGGTATTTAAGTATATTTATAATCAAACATGTATTTAAAAGGTAAATAAATTATTTATTTTTTATTTGAGAATAGTTTATTATTTTATTTATCAAACAAAAAATAATTTAATAAAAAATTATTTTGTCTAAAAAAAATAATACTAAATTATGTGAAATTAACTTGGATATTTTTATTTATTACTTGCATTAAAATGATATTTTATGACTTGAAGACAGTCTAAAAAATATATATTTAATTTTAATCCAATATAATAAATATATGTCTTGTATTAATATAATACATATTTGCATTGGGTTCTAAATATAGTAAAAATTATATCCATGTATAACTTTTGTCACAATAATTGAAACTAATGAGCTTTTATAAAAATATAATTTACAGCAATTACCTCTTTTGTCTATATTTTTATCTACAAAAACCCCAAAAATATTCATTTACTTTTCAATGTAACATGAGAAAATAATAATTCTTGTATAACTTGGCTTTTTTTATAATATACTTTCATAAAATTGGCTAGTTATTTATAGCTTTTAATGCTTTTAGAGTCAACTTTAAATATGTGAGGAATGATTAAATTTTTAAAATGTATAATTTTTGTTTTTCTTTGATCTAAAGAGGTACATTCACAAATAAAGTTAGAATACATTATTTTTATATAACATCTTAAGTTTTAGTCCTAACTCATATTATAAAGAATTTCAAGCCCTAACATCAAAAGGTGACAGCCCTACAATTAAAAAGTTCAAACTCTACAATTAAAAGTCCAAGTATACAATCACAAAAGTCCAATTCTTTCTATCATGAACTCTTAGCCTTGTGATCATAAGTTCCAAACCCTATCACCAACAAGTTAAACTTTATAATTAAGAAATTCAATCCTTATCATCCAGAAAATATTAGCCCTACCACTAGAAAATTGAAGCCTTGCCACCACTAGAAAGTTTGAACCTAATAATTAAAAATTTCAAACCATATTATCATGAAGTTCAAGTTGAGTCTCAATCAGAACATTATTAGACAAGTCTCATAGTTATATAAGTCAAATTAAACTATATAATTAAGATAGCATTACATTTTCATGTTAAGGATGATTGCATCTCATTTTGACCCATTTTAGGTTATATGTTGTGGTTAATTGTTTTTCAATTTAATCCATTTAGATTTCACATTAAGATTAGTCTCCTAACAATTTTCATGCATTTAGATTTCATGCTAGGGTTGGTCATCTAATGTTTTTAACTCATTCTAGATTTCATGTTAAGGTTGATTGTTTCTCAATATGACTCATTTAAGTTTTCTATTAGGGTTGACCGCCTCTTATGTTAAAGTCATTTAATTTTGTTATCAAGGTTGGTTATCTCTTAATTTAATTCATTTAGATTTCATGTTGAAGTTGATTACTTCTCGAGTTGACCCATGTAATTTTCTAGTCATTTAATTTTATGGTCGAGATTGGTCACCTCTTGAGTTGATCTATTTAAGTATTCTCAAAACAATTCTTTTATTTTCCAATGTGTTCTTGTAATTTTTTATAAACTTATCATACAAAGTTAAAAGAAAATGAATTTATCAATGTTTTTATACTGTAAGTTTTGTAAAGAATAGAAAACTTTCATAACCCATGTTTGACCCCTTGTTTTTCAATATCTTCAAAATATAAGTATCTTCCAAAAAGTTCTTTTGATACCATTTCATGATTTTTGGCACTTTTGTTGTATTTTTTATATGTTTAGATAAAAAGAAGGTTGGGGTGTGAAATGATGAACATGGAAGGAAATGAGGACTAAAATGATGAAGAATCAAATGATATAGGGGAAGATCATTCAAATAAGTGGAAAAAAAAGTAAATAATAGAATCAAACATAATTGAAAAAATTAATGAGTGATCCTAATTCAAGAAGTAAATAATGTAGATATTATAAATAAAGTAATTAAGAGGACTATATATAAAGGAAAAAAAACCTCTCTATAGATAAAAGAAAATGACAAAAAAAACTAGCTCACTAAAAACTTAAACCCTAATTACTCTCTTCATCTCTTTCTATTTACGTCATTATGATGATTATGTTAAGCTTACTCTTTAGCAATAATGATTTAAAAGAAATATTGGGTGAGAAAAGAAGCAAATTGAGAGAGAAAAATGTATAATAAAATTAATTGTTATAATAATATCTTTATTATTTCTTTTTGCTCACATTTCCTACACTAGTACTTATATACAATTTGTAGCTTCTAGTTGTCAAACTAACTATAAAAATTATTAACTAATACCTAATACAACTAACTATGCATATGGTTTTTTTTACTAACTGATTAGTTATCCCCTATTATTCATTTCTCATGTGGATAATTCTACTTTAATTGTTGCTTCCTCTTGAGTTCAATTCCTGCTTAATGTTGATCCTAGCTTAAAACACAACACACAAGATAGTATAGAGCAAGCAAATGGTTGATCTCACAAGGAAGATTTAGTTCATATTTTTATGCTATACGTTATGCAATTGAGGGGTTTTGCTTTGTAATGATCTAAACTATGAAAGAAATTAAACTAGCAAACAAAATCAATTGAACTCAAAATTTATCATGAAAACAAACCTTGGTTGCAAACACACATCCACCAACGGAAATTAGAACCGATCCTTGAAACAAAACTACAATTTATATTCTGAATTTTTATCTTTTTTTAATGTTGGTTAATTAACGGATCCGGCGTATAACTAACCCTAACCAACAAACAATCACAATGTCCGCATTAATGATTTAGTTCAATGGCAACACTAAGAACTAGATATTTGAGTGTTCTCCCTAAGTTTAATAATGTAGTTCCGCCACAATTATCAAGCTTAGTTGCTTCACAAGTTCATACATCACAACTCCGGTTTTAATATCAAACTTAGCAATAAATTGTTCACAATAATAACTTGGAGTTCCACTCTAGCAATTATCAACAAAAATCATAGAAAATATGCATAGGAAAACAATCATACTTATTCATAATATAAACTGAAAATAAAAGGAAGAATAAATCTCATAGTTCTTGAGATCTGAAGGTTTGTTCTGTCCTTACAACCAAGGAAAGAGTTTAGCCTTGCATATCTATTAAACAACTACTCTTAAAAAATAAATAGAGCATGATTTTTTAGGTTTGTATAGCAGAGAATTTGTGTTTCATAAGCTGCTGCCCCCCTTTTCTCCTCTCTCTCTTTCTTTTTATATGTCAAGAAACCCTAGTTCCTAATTTACAAAGTAGTCATCCCTTAAGTTGACAATTGACATTTAAGTACTTCAATAACTATTTTCCCTAAAAACGAGAAATAGCCTTGCATGAAATTTTTAAACTCTGACTTAAAGGAGCTAAATTGCTGATATAAAAACTTGGATGATGGTTTAGAAGCTTCGAAACGTAATTTGGACTCATTTCTTCACGAAACCTTATTGCTGACAGAATTCAATTGTCATCTTTGAAAAATCATATATCTCTCATTTGACATCATTTTCGGATGAAATTTGGAGCATTTATAGATTTTGAGTCAGGAATCCAAGAAAATTAAGTTTGTATAAATTGGACTTCTATAGCTCCAGACATTGAATTTTGAATAGACAAAGGTCAACAGTGGCAGAATGCGAGATTTGACTTTGATTTCCATGATCTTCCTCTTTTTATTTTTCTTGCATTACATTTCCAGAAAGGTATGAATGTTAGCTTTTTAGTGGCACTAGAATCACTTCATTTCGATCTCTAAAACTCACGCTCTACACAAAACATCGGCTGAACGTCAAATCTGCCAATTATCTTCAATTTACTCCTTTTTGCATTTTTTATCCAAAAGTGCCTTCAAAAAATAAAATAAAGAATATCAAGGTATTTTACATATAAAACATGGACAAAACATTAGGTAAATACGGGTGAAACTATAAAATAATATGGTTACATCACTTAATGATTAAACATAACAATACCTTCCTTATTAAATAATTCTTCAGCTTAAGAATCTATATTAAATTCTGGAAATAGGCTTTGATAATTCCTTTAGTTCTTATCAAATTGCATTTTTCTTTAATAGGTTTGGTCATTTCAAAAACTTATTGTCTAAAATTGTCATAGGTTTGACTTTGACTCTTTCTTTTTCATCTAGTATTGATAGATTTAAAGTTGTTATTGCATTAGTTTCTACTTTTATTTAAGCAATGACACATGAAAAACAAAGTGAATGGAAGTTCATGCAGGTAATTGAAGCTTATAAGACATCGTATTTAGTCTCTGTATAACTTTGTATGGTCCATAAAACTTTGATTTCAACCTAAAAATCTGAGTGCAAGGATGAGTTACTTATAAGATTAAATCTTAATATATACCATTTTTTCAACCTGAAATCCCCTCTTTTATATGTTTTTGTCTATTAACTACTTCATCATGTTTCTTGTTCTTAGATGTTATGATTTACAAATTTATTTTCTAAACTACATAAGAATAACCAAACAATACTTGAAATGATGTCATTTTAATGGTTGAATAGTAATTGTAATTGTAATTGTAACACCATTGAGCTTGAGACAACTAATCATACCACCTGCTAAGAATACATTGTAATGCATCTTAGATAAGTCTTTAAGCATTGTTGACCCTTTTAGCTTATCCATCCATCTAAAATGATGAGATGAACTTAATAGTAGCTTAACACATAATAATTTGAATAAATCCCTCCATAACAAACTAGTAAAAATTATATCTTTCATAGGCATAATTGTTGTATGAAATTCTTAGAATTTGAAAATATGATCCAATAATATCTGAGCAATTTATTGAGTCATGAAGGGATGTGTTATTGCCAAAAATACCTATACTTAATGAATTTGTTTATTATGATTAGGATAATATTTTTCCCTCTGACTTTGGCAACCCTTCAATAAAGTCTATCATGATATTCTTTCAAATATTGTATGAGATTGACAATGGTTGAAATAATCCATCATGAGGATACTTTCTATTTTTACATGTTTACATGTCATATTCTCATAATGATCATGGTGTATCTTAAAGGAAGTCTTCTTTATATTCTTAGTTTTATATTTACTTGATGGTATCCTAATTTAAGGTTGAATTTTAAGAAAAACAACCTTTGTAATTCACTTAACAAATCATTTTTATTTTTAATACACTTTGTAATTCATTTAACAAATCATTAGTAAGAGGAATAAGAAATTTATTTTTAATGATTATATTATTAAGCTATTAATAATCTATATAAAATCTCCAGGGGTTATCTTTCTTATTGACTAATAAAACTATTGAGACATAAAGGTTGCAACTATATTGTATAATTACATTTTATAATATTTCTTTAGCCAATTTTTTATATTTCTCCTTTTTATATATAAGAAATCTTATAAAGTTTAATGTTTATAAGTTTAAATCCAGTAATTAATGGAATTTTGTGATCTAAAGTTCTCACTAGTGGTGATTGTTGGTTCATTAACCTTTTTTATTGAAATAAATTGACTTATAAACCCACAAACCATCTTTTTTAAACTTTTATATAGCTTGACATTGTCAATTATTTGTAACTCAGCAGCTTTAATCATTCCTTTTAATTCCATCATTCATCCATTTATATATATATATATATATATGATAATTTCATCTTGATAAAATCAAACAATATAGGAAAGTACACTTTTAACTAATCTATATCAAGAATAACCAACTTTGATTTGGATAATAAGAATCACATCTCATAACACTTTCATTTACTACTGTTATTGCCAATATAGTAGTTTTAACTACAATAGCTTTAATCTTCTTAACAAGTACAACATTTATGAAATCATAGATGCTTTCATTGTCTATAAGAATAATTAAATTATTTTTCTAACAACAACCTTTTATCCTAATGGTGATATGGGTATAATCACTAACTAATGTATTCAATAATAACCCATATTTATTTATTTTCTAATCTAACCTCATAATTTGATTGCTCTTTTATTTTGTTATTTTTAAGAATTCATTTTTTTTCATCTTTTAACATATCCATTATATAAGTTCCATTTACATTACATAGATGCTTAGGTATAAACTTATCTCAACATTTTAAAATTGACCTAAACACTTTCTTTGTTCATATAAAGTTTTAATGCATTTTGGTCCTACTTTGAAATCTACCTTAGAAGGAATAAAAAGTTTTGTTGGCATATTATATGATACTCTTCTTGTTCCAAAAGAAAATTTTGTTCTTAATAGCGCTTGTGTAACCCTTTTTACTATTATATAGTTTGATTCATCTTACTATTTTGCTTGCTTAAAAGCTTGCATAAGCGCAGCAGGTTTTATAATTTTTAGTATAGATCTTACATCATTTTTCAATCCATTAAGAAAACATGAAATATAATAAGCTTCAAGTAATATTAGATCTAAAGCATTAATAAAATACTTTAATTTTAAGAATTTCTCCATATATTTTACCATATTTTTATCTTGCACTAATTTGTTGAGTTCCTTTGCCATACCCTCTCTATTATCAAATCTCAAACTAGGTTATTTACTAAATTCTTTTTAACCAGCTAAATCTTCCTTCCAAATAAAAATTCTTTATACCACACTTATAAATTGTCTTCCAAGTATAAGAAAAACACTCATTATTAATCTAAAATGAAATTCAGCTTAAAGAATCTCCTACATTTCTTGAGTCAACCCTTTGAATTCTCTCCATTGTAGCTTGACAATTTTATATTAGGTAAGGATACATTGTAACCTCATAACCTAATGTACCTATTCTCTTTCGATTGTTTATATGATGAGGAAGAGTTCCATCAATATATGTGTTAACTCTTCCCTTTCTATCAAACCTCCATTATTCTTAATGATACCTTAAATAAGGTTATAATAGATTTCAATTTTGAGTTCAATTGATCATTTTTTCTCATTTGATCCTCTATCATTGCATATAATTTCTCATATAAGTTCTGTATCTGTTAATTAATGTTTTTATTAAATTCTCGATCTTATTATTCTCCATCATTTTAGCCATGAATTAAATATATAATACTAAATTATTAAGCTTACTCCTTAATATTAATGATTTAAAAAGAAGATTAAGGATGAGAAAAGAAGAAAATTGAGCTAAAAGAGGTATATCAGAATTAACTATCAAAATAGTGATTTTTTTCCCTTACTACTCACATTTCCTAAACTAGTATTTATATAACTTGTAACCTTTAACCGCCTAACAACCTATGACACTTATTAACAAACATCTAATGTAACCAACTATACGTGTGACTTTATTCTTTACTAGTTGTTTAATTACTCTCTTATTGTTTATTTCTCATATGGAAAATTCTACTTCAATTATTACTTCTTCTGGAGTTCAATGTTTGCTTAATGGTTGGACGTAATAGGTCATTAACATTGTCATACTTCAATGCCCATCATCTAGCATTAAGTCAAATCTTAGTCAGTAAAAACCTTTATCTTCGTTAGAGATAGTTTTATTGCTACCTTGTTATTTATCTTTATCTTCATTCAAACTAGCAACAACCTTATAGTTCCATCTCCTTCATAATAGTTGAAGCCATAATAGCCTTTTTACCTTAACATATAATAACACTGTCAAGCATATATGGCTAGAAACCAATGATAATCAAATAGTCGAAATCATAGTTTTTTTTCCCTTTTAAAAAACCCAAAATCATAACCTTTTTTAACTCAAAACCTATTAAAATCAATAAGTTCTTAGGCTACTAAATCTGCCTAGAAATAGCATAAATCATACTTAAAACACCTTAGCAAAAATCATTATTTTTTTCCATCTAAAAACCAAGTTGATTATACCTTTTCATAAATTTTAGTACTGGAACTTGAAGTACACATCTCATTTGTATGACACCTTCAATGCACTAGTTTAAGTAGCTTTTAGACATCTCAAGTAACTCCTAAAAATCAATTTCAAACCTAACATATTGATGTATTTGTTTTAAATGATTTATTAAATGTTTTATTGATATATGTATTTACCCACATGTAATTAATTTTCTATATGTGAATTTATATTTTCTCATATTTGGTCAATTTTTTATATAAGAATTTGTCATTTATGCTTTTAATTTGGACATTTTGATAAAAAAAATTCTTTTTATAACTTAAAGTTTGCTCAAGAGTTGTAAATTCTATTTAGGTTTACCTAATAACTTGAATGTTACACCAAGGGTAATCAAATTTGTATTGTAATTATTGATGTAATATATATTTGTATATTTATTACCTTATGTATTTGTATTTTTCTCCTAACTTGGTTTAAGAATCATAAGTCCTAATTAGTTTATATTATTTAAAGGTAAACGAGTTGACTTTGTATATGAATACCAAGTTTTCATGTGTTTTTATTTTCCTTAATCTTATATAGTTGAAACATTTTCTAATTTAAAATTGGTTAAGTTATTGTAAATCCTAATAAGGTTATAAGGTTATTCCATGGATATTGTCTTGAGAGTAATCAAATTGATCTTATATTTATGGTTTTATTTTATATTTTTACTTTTGATATGATAAATAATTTTAGGCTGGACCAACCTGATTTTATATAAGCCCATTAAAAATAGAAGGTGGCCTCCTGGTCTGCTTTGAATATGACAAGAATAATATATCAAAGCCAATTAATAATAACTATCCTTTTGGATTCAATGCCCTTATTCAAAAAGTAAAAAGTGTGTCTTGTTACCAAGCCCGTGTCCTAAATCACTATCCTAAATCGTAATACTATCATACCTTAAATAACCAAGCCCAAGGCATAATCAAATGATTTTTTAAATAGCATTATAATTATTAATTTAAAGAGGAAATTATTTTAAATAAAAAAGTGTTTCCATCTAAGAAAGTTAGCTTTGCTCATCTAGCCTTGAAAAAGGAAAACCTACGTGTTTTAAAAAGCCAGGCTCGCGTGCATGGTATTTTTAATTAAAAATAAACAATTGAGCACATAATTCATCATCCTTTCAACATAAAAAATTGTAATTGATGACTAATCATTTGCTATAACAACGACTATCTTTAATGGCTTGAAAATTATGGTTGATTTTTCAAAGCCCTAACACTAGATTTTTTTGCTTATTCTGACTTGAAAATACAAAAAAAAAATCCATAAAACTTTTAACATCTCATTTCCCAACCTAAGAACACCCTCTTCCAACCACTCTAAAAACTAAAAATAAAATCAAACCTAAAAACCCTTACGAGCTCATATATATATATATTGCAAGGTTAAAGACCAAAACCATTGTCATTGAACATAATTGTCTAAAAAAATACTAAGATTGTTTGATGGAAGATGGTTGATCAAATTCTCTTTCTCCTATTTTTTTTATGACTTTCTCATAATTTATGAACTAAAACGTGATGAAAATGAAGATTGAGAACTGAAATATAAATACCAAAACTACATGAACTAAATATGTGAAAGTAAAAATAATAAATATAGAGATTAAAAGGAAATTTCTAGTGTAAAAAATGCATTATTTTTACAATGCAACCCACTTTGTTTTATGTCTTAATGAATAGCACAAAACACTATGAATTTATTCCAAATGTTTTAGTTTTGTTCATAATATATGTATATGATATAAACATGCATGTCTTGAGTAATGTTTAGATCAAGTTTTAGGTTAACTTTAAGAATATTCGTATCTTATTTTCACCATCCAATTGATATTCATCAAGTTTAGAATAATTAATTTTAGTACTAGAAAATTGATTAAAAAAATAAAAATCAAAATCAAAATCAAATTAAGTAGAAAATCATAGGGCGTGAGTTTTCACTATAGTCATAGACATATCATATTGTAGATTGCTGTAGTAAAATTATCATTTTTCCCTTTAGTTGAAAAAAATAAAAGCTTTAGTTATGGGAGTATTTTTGGTATTTTTTATATGTATATGGGTTATTACAAGATTGAACAAAGGTATGATAGTTTTTTTCAATTATTTTTTACTATAAAAATATTGTTTTACCCCAAAGATTAACAAAATTTTGAATTATTAATGAAGGATTTTTTTTAATCTTTTCACAAACTTTAAACATAATAAAAATATTTCTATACCCTCAATGTTAAAAAATATACATGAGCTATTGACGAAGAGACTTTTTTGGTTTTTCCCTTCTTGGGCTACAATTAAAATATATTTTTATCATCAGAAAAGATAAAAAAAAGAGAGTTATGCATGTAGGGATGTTTTAGTCCTTTCACATTGGTTTGTCTAGTTTTTAGGGTAATGAGGGCATTTTAGTAAATTTATTTTTTAAATTTTTTATTCAAGATAATTGTTGGTGTTGAAATAATATCCACACCTTTTAGTTGACATATGCAATGTCACCCGATGTCTAAACCCCATCTTCAATCGTACCCTTGAAAGTACCCATACATCCTCTTCATCCTAATGTGGCGTGTGACTATGGTTGATATATGGTTTATCATTAGTAATAATTTTTTTCTCTCTCTCTCTTCTATCGAAAACACGTCGATGTCCTTTTTATTTTTATTTTTTTGTTTTAGTTCTTATGTTTTTATTGTTTATTTTTATCATTGATTCTTTGGGAAAGTTTTTATGTTTTAAATTAGTCCTTAAATTATAATTTGTTATATTTTTTTCCAATTCATTCCTTATTTTTTTGATTTTTTATTTTCACCCTTGGTTTTTTTGTTAAAGTTTTATTGGTTTTCAGTTAAACACTTATTCTTTTGATTTCTTTTTACTTTTGTTAAAGTTTCCTTCCTTTTGATTTAGCCCTTCAATTTAAATTTTTTTGATGCCCTCAAATTTATTTATTATTTTAGTTTTCACTCTTATTCTTTTAATTATGATTTTTTATGTGGTTGGTTTTATTCTTATTACATTTGTCAGTGTTTGATTTGTTTAGGATTAAGATTCATAATTTTTTTCACTTGTTATTTTTTCAATATAATGACACGAGTAACAAGTTTTAATAGTTAATAGGTTAGAAATTAGAATTTTCTTTTTTCTCATTTTCTTTGATAATTTTATTTGTCTATTTTTTTAATCTAGTTTTTTGGTTACTTTCAATTTATTTTCTATCAATTTGTCTTGTTTTCACTGCCAAGGCCACATGTTTTGCAAACCTTTTTTAATAAAATAATTTTTTTAAAAAAATTGATTTGTTTTGTTTCTAATTGTTATATGTTTTTCATTTTATTCTTTATTTTATTTTATATAGATAAGTTTTGTTTTCTAAGAAAATAATTATTTTGAAATAATATTTAAAATATGTTCATCCATGTTTTTTTTATTCACTTGGTTTAATATATTTTTTATTTTTTATTGATTTTAATAAATAAATTTAGTGGACAAAATGATAAATATCTTATTTTATTTATTTATTCTTTTAGT
>SRLM01001264.1:10977-134325 GCA_015708895.1 Populus ilicifolia | reverse complement strand
TTTTTTTTTTCTGGAAGTATATATATCCGTAGCAGCAAGAATAAAATAAAGAAAAATAGAATATCAAATCTGGTTGCATTCGTGGCATGCCATCACCGAAACACGATCGTTTGGATATTTAGAACTTCGAGATGAAAATAGCATTAAAGAAATGGTAGCAAGCTCTACACTTCCATGACGCGCAAGTAAAGCGCGTGGAAGCACGTTCAGCACTGGTGTTTTTTTAATGGTATTATCACACGTGGCAGGACTAATTTATACAAGGATGACAAAAATAAAAATAATAACTGGCAGGTACGTTCACTGCCTAAAGAAACACAAGTGAAGCTAAGGGATTGGAGTTTTGATAGACGCAACAAGAAACAAGATCGCCCGCTTGCTATAAGTTTCTTTCCAACTTGAAACCGTTGCTGCGTGCCAACGTCGCTCTCTCTGTTTTAAGACACGACACCTAACCTCGTTAAGACTCGCAGGGAAAGAGAAAACAAGATTGAGAAGATCTCAGGAGGAGAGAATGGAAGGAAGCAGGACTAAGGGAAGAACCACAATTGAAGTTGGAGCTGATGGGGTGGCTTTAATCACCATCATCAATCCTCCTGTTAATTCGCTTTCTTTTGACGGTATCACTCGCTCTTCTTCTTTTTTTCTTTAATTGGTTCGAATTAAGTTGGATCTTGTATATTTAGTTCGTTTTATGCGGACCCTTTTGATATTCAAGCTTGATTTCTTGTTTTATGGTTGGGTGGTGGGCTAAGTTTTCTGTATAGGATTAAGATTTTCTATTTTTATGAATTGGTGGTTGTTTTTGTTTCAAGAAACTGGATTCTGTTTGCTACTTGGTCCATTTGATTTATCATTTCACATTATAACTTCTGTTTACCAGGATGAATAAAAGATAATTTTAACAATTTGGTGTGTAATTTGACAATTTAGGATGGCATGCTGCATCTTTTATGGGGTAAAGGGCCTCTATACTCTCAATCTTGATGTTATGATTGTTTTTTCAAAGAATTAGGAGACTATCCTCGAGGCTTATTATCTCACTTTGAAAAATATTTACGTGATTCGTGTAATGCTGCAAGCCTGTTAACTTGGTTCTGATTTAAGCTAATGATTGGAAGCATTTGAAATTTCCTTTCGGGTTCCAGGTGTATTCTTATTCCACTCAAATTTGTGATACAATTCGCATAATCTAGACTTGCCTGATGTTGCAGTTACTTACTTTTCAATTAAACGATGTTCTTCAATGATAGTGATCAAATATGGAACTTATCCCTATTGCTTTCTGTCCAGTGTTGTACAGCTTGAAGGACAGTTTCGAGCAAGCTTTAAGAAGAGATGATGTGAAGGCGATTGTTATTACAGGTAAGTATTTAAATATTTAGAGATAATTCATAAAAATTTCAAGGAGTTTGCATTACATTTCCAAGCATCAGAACTGCATGAGAATGTGAGATGCCAAGCTAACATCTCATGTTAATGATGCAGGTGCAAAAGGCAAGTTCTCTGGTGGCTTTGATATTTCTTCATTTGGAGGAGTTCAAGGGGGGAAAAGTATGTTCAGTATTTTATATCTCTCATGCTCAAGATATTCTTACCTGTAACTCCCATAAAGTCCCTGTTATGTTTTCTCAGCGAATGAACCAAAGCCTGGTTTTATATCCGTGGAGGTTCTCAGTGATACTGTAGAAGGTACTCTTTTGTTTATCCTTCTTCATTCCTGATGGCTTAAATGTCCTCAACAAAAGTTTCATCGACATATTTCAGCTATTTGAATAGTTGCTTTGCTTTCCAGCTGCAAAAAAGCCTTCCGTTGCTGCAATTGATGGCCTTGCATTAGGTGGGGGACTGGAGGTTGCAATGGTATGTCTTGCTACATATTCTTAATTGTATCACTTTATAATTGATTTCTTCAGATTATCTGATATACTTGCTATGTCAGGCATGCCATGCACGCATCTCAACCTCTACTGCTCAATTAGGCCTACCGGAACTTCAACTTGGCATAATTCCTGGTTTTGGAGGTATGCCAGCAAGATGTTTACGTTTCTTGTTTTTGGAAGGTCCCCAGAATGACAACCTTTTTCTGTTTCTAACATCTCAGTGTGCTCTTTGTAATTTCAATAAAATTAAAATTTCTGCATTGTTGTTTGCACTTTCCTGAAATGATCGGTGGTTTACAATTTGGTTATTTGATCAAGATGGTAACTGGTAAGGAAAATCTATAGATGACCTTTTTTTTTCTTGTATTGGTAATGTATCAGGTGGAAGGGATAGTAAAGCTTAGTGCTCACTAAATTATAATTGATGAGTATATAGAGTGAGTAATTGCTTTTGAAAGTTGTAAAATCTGCTTGACATGACACCTTGGTGAATTTCAAAAGTTAAATGACAAATTTCAGCATAAGGATGTTCATTCTTGTAAAATCTAACAGCAGGTGTTTAAAGACAACATGCAGTAGGGAAATAAGAATGTTGAAATCACTTACTTTCTAGACAAATAGTGATAAATCAGTGATGATTTCGAGAGTGAGAGGTAGTTTTGATGGAGGACAAGGTGAGTCAGTTAAGATGATATGGTGTGTGAAGACATGGTAGCCATGAAATTGAGATAATGTGGCTCGTGATATGATTTTCTCATTGGAAGGGACAGTGTTTGTTTCCATCTTTTTGAGGCAAATGACCCAAAAAATGATTTCCATGGTCATGATATGAGAGCCTAATGACTATTCACAAAAACTAAATCAGAAATTTTGTCTCTTACATCATAGACTTGTCATTTATATTTTGTCGTTAAATATGCCAAAAAAAAAAAGAGGGTTTATGTACAAGTACTCATTTAGCTCATCTTTTATCATTCTAAGTGAATAAAAACTGTTAAAGAACTTGCTGATTAACAGTTGTAAACGGAAAATTGATGGTTGCATTCATTGTAGATATGCCTTTGTTTATTGTGGATTGTAATAATAAAATGATGATCTTGCCCTTAAAAAAACTCTAGAATGTAGCCTTTTGAGGGGTAAATTGGTTCGTAAATTTGTCATTTGATAATTGTTCAAGGGTTTTATTGCCTTTTTATCATGTTTATGCATGGTAAAATGACTTTGCTACTCTTAAAACAAAAAACATTTAACTCTGGTCAAAGGTCTTTTAGGGCATTTCACATTTTGATAGAAGTAAAATTACAAATTTAACCTTGAAGTTAAAAAATTTAAGCCATTTTCATAGGTCATAGGGGGTATATTCGTATTTTCATATATATATATATATTTATATATTGTAATTGTTGGGTTTTGTTAGGGGTGATACCATTTAATTATTATTTTGGTTTATCGCCGGTGGCCCCTTCTCTTTGTTTTTTTTTAATTATTATTTCTCTTTCCTACCCTCATAAAACTAAATTCTTCCCTAATTTTTGTTGGTGTTTCAGAATCCATCCTTTCAATTTCGATGTTTTTTTAATTTCTGTTATTTCTTTTTTGTTAAAGTTTTATTTGTTTTTAATTTAGTCCTTCGATTCTAATTTGTGTATATGATATTTTTTTATTGAATCCTTTTACTTTTGATTTTATTTTTTTCCTTGACTCTTTTTTTATAGTTTTTAATTTTATCATGCAAATCAAATTTATGATTTTTTTTCAATAGTAATAATATTTATTTCAGTTTGGTCTTTCTTCTTTTGATTTCTTATTTATTTTCTTTACTCTTTTATCAAAGTTTTTATGTTTTTAATTTTATCCTTCAAATCAAGTTTATGGTTTTTGTTATTCCAATAACAACAACAATAATTGTAATTGTAGTAGTTCTAATAATAACAATAGTGATAGTAATAATGATAATAATACTAACAATATTATTAATAATACTACTAATAGTGATGATAATGTTAATAATGGTGATAATAATAATAGTTTGTTATTATTGTTGTTGTTGTTATTGTGGTGATAGTATTAATAGTAATAGCATCGGTGAAAACCAATAATAATGATGATAATAATTATAGTAATAGAAGTAGTTTTTTATGACAATAATAGTTGCAATGATAGTAATAATTGTGATAATAATAGTAATAACACCATTTATAGTAATGGCAATGATAATAATAATAGTGGTAGTGATAATAATAACAAATGATAATATTAGTAGGATTGTAATAATGATAATAATAATAATAATAATAATAATAATACTAATTGTGATAATACTAGTGATAATAGTGGTAATAATAATAATAATAATAATAATAATAATATTCTATTATGATGGTGGTAGTGGTTATGATATCAATAATAATGGTGGTGGTGGTGGTGGTCGTGATGGTGATAATAATAATATTGGCTGTAATGTGATAATAGTCGTGGCGATGATAATAATAATAGTGCTAATAATTGTAATTATAATAACGATACTAATAATAATACGATTAATAATAGTAGTAGTAGTAGTAATAGTAATAGTTTGTTATAATAATTGTTGTGGTGGTTATAACTATAATAATAATAATGATTTTAGTGATAAGAAAAAAAAATTGGTGATATTAGTGGTGGTAGTCATGATAATAGTTATAACAATATTATTAACAATAATAATAATAATAACGATGGTGATACTAATAATGATAGTAATAGTGATCATGATAATAATAATACTAATAATGATGATGAAAATATTACTTATTGATAATAATAATAATAGTGATAGTTGTAATGATAATGATAGTAGTAGTAATGATAATAATAACAATAATTATAATAGTAATGATTCATTGTTCAAGGTTAGATTTGCTAAGAATTGAGTTTCACTGCCTTTTCATTTGTGGTATTTCCGATCTAATAACCCGGATTACGGGTTTGAAAAGTTTACTTGGCTTGACATCTTCTTTTATTTTTTGCCTTTTATTTTTCCTGATTTTATTGTTTAACATTATTTTTTTTAAATAAAAAAGGGTTTGTTTTTTATTTATTTTTTATTTTTTTAAAAGTGGTTTGGCTTACAGTGAACTAGTGTTTGCCTGTTTGCTGTCAATTCTTCCTTTAAGAAGGATAGAGTATACTTCTTGGATTTGACACATGGTAATTGATTGGACTCATTTTCCTCGAAAAAGGGATTTCATTTCTTACTTCCAATCTCATGTATCTGATTGGCTCAGGAACACAGAGACTTCCACGTCTTGTAGGTATCTCAAAGGCCCTGGGAATGATGCTGGTATGTCGTAGCTAGGTCTTCTAGTTGCTTGATCCATGTGATTTCTATAGTTTCACAACTGTATAATATCTAACTAATCCTCCCCTTCCCTCCCCGCTCATAGACATCAAAACCAGTTAAAGGTGAGGAAGCTCATGCTCTGGGTCTTGTGGATGCTGTTGTTTCGCCAAATGAGTTGGTAAGCACTGCACGTCAGTGGGCCCTGGATATCTTGGAGCGTAGGAGACCATGGGTTGCTAGTCTTTACAAGACTGAAAAATTAGATTCCCTTGGTGAGGCAAGGGAAATATTCAAGTTTGCAAGAGAACAAGTCCGGAAACGAGCCCCCAATCTCACACATCCTATAGTTTGCATTGATGTTGTTGAACATGGCATAGTTTCTGGTCCACGTGATGGACTCTACAAGGTCCCTTACCGGTCCTGATTTTTTTTTCTTTTTCCTCTAATTATAGCCAGTTAAACTGCATGATAAGTTGTCTGATGTTGGCAGGAACTTGAAAGTTTCCATGAACTTGTGCGTTCTGACACCTGCAAGAGCTTGATCCACATCTTCTTTGCTCAGCGAGGAACAACCAAGGTGCTGGTGCAACTTTACTCATGGAATTGTTGGTTATTCATCTGCAATTTTCAGTAGATATAATATCGCTTCTACCAGCTATATTAATATGGTTTTTCCACCATTGATATTCTAGCAAGATTTACATGGTCAAGTATGCTAAGTCATCTTGTTGTAAAGTGTTTTGTGGATGCTCTTTTTAATCCTTGAAGTAAACAAGTAGGTTCATTCATTCTGATTGAAGCCATGAGTTTCAGTAGAGAGGTTTGGTTTCTTGTTAATAAGTTTTTTCTTTGAGTGTGCACCAAAGTTAGTTTTCTCGAGAATTGATGTGAAAAGAAATTGGTGCAATTGAATTTTTAGAGCTCTCAATACACGTAATGTGACTCTCTGGAATCTGAATTTGTGGAAGATATTTGTCTGTTGTTCAAGTTTGGTCTGGGCACTTTAACACTTCACATGCTTTCACTTCAAAATCTTGAGCAGCTCTTGATTTTGAACAGGTTCCTGGAATTACTGATCTGGGCTTGGTACCTAGACGAGTGAAGAAGGTTGCCGTGCTTGGTGGAGGATTGATGGGTTCAGGGATAGCAACAGCATTAGTTCTCAGTAATTATCCAGTGATCCTGAAAGAAGTAAATAACCAATTCTTGCAGGCTGGAATTGGTAGAGTCAGAGGTGGGGCTTGAGATCAGCTTTTAATTTTGTCATCTTGTAACCTAGTTCTCCTTCAGTTTTACTTAATGAAGTTTTATGGTTGTGACAAGCTATTCTTTTTTCATGCAGCCAATCTCCAAAGTCGTGTCAAGAAAGGAAGAATGACACAAGAAAAGTTTGAAAAAACCATGTCTCTTCTCAAGGGTGCCCTTGATTATGAAAGCTTTAAAGACGTGGACATGGTTATAGAGGTATACTTGTCCATTTGATTTAACTCTCTTTTGGTGCCATGGAATTTTATATCCTGAAATTAAACAACTTTATTTTGATTATTTGTTCTTGATGCTTGACACAGGCTGTGATTGAAAATGTTTCTTTGAAGCAACAAATTTTTTCTGACCTAGAAAAATATTGCCCACCTCATTGTATACTTGCCAGTAACACCTCCACTATTGACTTGAACTTGATTGGAAAGCAGACTAAGTCACAAGATAGGATTATTGGAGCCCACTTCTTTAGGTAATATCTGGTGTGGAGCTATCTTCTATGATTTGTTAATGAACTGCTTTTGTTTTTGGCTTAACCAATCCTTTGTGCTTCTGATTCAGTCCGGCTCATGTTATGCCACTTTTGGAAATTGTTCGTACCAAGCAGACATCCCCGCAGGTAATTGTGGATTTGCTAGATGTTGGGAAGAAAATCAGGAAGACTCCAGTTGTGGTTGGGAATTGCACAGGCTTTGCTGTCAACAGGATGTTCTTTCCATACACCCAAGCTGCTCTTTTACTTGTTGAACATGGAGCAGATCTTTATCAGATCGATAAGGTGATCGCAAAATTTGGAATGCCAATGGGCCCTTTCAGGTAACTAATTTGTTGGGAAAATGTAACCACTTTTCCATTGTTGCTGGAGAAAATATATTTCAGTTCAACTTGTTATTGCTTCATAAAATGTATAATTTATAATTTTTCACATTTTGAGCTCCAATTCTCTCACTTGTTCATGCAGGTTAGTTGACCTGGTTGGGTTTGGCGTTGCAATTGCAACTGGCACGCAATTTGTTGTGAATTTCCCTGAGAGAACCTATAAATCAATGCTTATCCCACTAATGCAAGAGGATAAGAGAGCCGGTATGTTTCCTACCTGGTTAATCAATTAGTTTCCTCCAGATGAAACATGAATAGAATGTAAAACTTTAGCTGCAGAAGCTTAGAAGCATGGTTTGACTTTTTAGTAGGCTTTTCTTAATGACTGTTCGTCTCTGAAGCAATTCCATAATTACCATGTTAATTACAGGCGAAACTACTCGCAAAGGATTCTATTTGTATGATGATAGGCGTAAAGCTAAGCCAGATCCTGAATTAAGGAAATACATTGAGAAAGCAAGAAATATTTCTGGTGTTGCCATTGACCCCAAGGTTTTATCTCTCTTTTTTCTCACTTACTGCTTGTAGTTTTAGGTGTCGATCTTGTTCCACTTTTATGGATCCTAACCTCAAATAACAAAAAGCATATGCTCGCGGATCTATCTCTTGTTCATTCTGGGTCATTAATCTTTTTGTTACAGCTTGCAAAATTGCCAGAGAAGGACATTGTAGAGATGATATTTTTCCCAGTGGTGAATGAAGCCTGTCGAGTCTTTGCTGAAGGAATTGCAGTCAAAGCTGCAGACCTTGACATTTCGTCTCTAATGGGAATGGGTTTTCCGCCTTACAGGTTTGGTTTTTACAGAGTGAAAGGGTTTCTTTCCACATTCTAGGCTCTTGCTTTAATCAATTTGTTTTATTTGGATCAGGGGGGGTATTATGTTCTGGGCTGATTCTCTTGGATCCAAGTACATTTATTCAAGATTGGAGGAATGGTCAAAGACATATGGAGAATTCTTTAAGCCCTGTGCCTTCTTGGCTGAACGAGCTGCAAAGGGTGCTCCTCTGGTGAGAGACCTGAATTTATGAAAAATGCATATTATTACATGATTAGAAAGTACGAGGAGTACATGAATTATATAACATATCGTGCATTGGTTTATCATCTGTTTTGCCCTTAAGATTGCCAAGGACTCGTTGCCGAGAACTTATGCTGTGGAAACACCTTCATGCCAGATCAATTATACCTGAATTATAACATATTTCTCTCCCAACATTTCTGAAACCATACCCGCCAGTTCAGAAGCAGGCTTATTTTTAATAACTGAAACAAATAAAAGCCAAGCAACAAGTTTGTATTCTCGATGGATCTTTTACACGACTCTACATTGCTCTCGACAAGTGAGCTGTGTCGTGGCTTAATGAAGCAAGTGCCCCTTTGCTAACCAGCTACAGCATTTTTAGCTGATTGCATGGCTGTACTTCGAATCAATACTGGATCTCAAATGATGTTTGCTCTGTTTTGTTGCAGAGTTCTCCGGTGGACCAAGCAAAGTCTCGTCTGTAAGATCTTACTTGCCAGATGCTTCGCCAACTATTGGAAATTCTTTTCTGGATGGTGTCCTTTCCCCCGTCGTGCTGGTTAGAGCGCTCAGTATATGAGCCAAATAATATACGTGTGATGAAATGACCATGCCAAGTTGACAAAATATGAGAGCATGGACGCTAATATTTATAATCAGGCGAATAAATACAAATTAAATTCTTAAATCAAAGATTATTTTACCAACGTGGGCATGATGACAATAAATGATCTTTGAGAGATGTTAAATGTATAAACAGTAAGCAGTGTGGTGAATCTGAACCCTGATTTGCCACTTTGCAGCTGACGGGGCAGTGGCATGCTAATGGAAATTGAATGGTTTCGGGCATTGGATAGTGATTTTTGCCCCCTCACCTGTGTGTTTGTGATTTCTGAGGTTCTGGTAATGAACCCTGATTTGCCAGAGTTTTTTCGCTGTTTTGAGCATAAAATGTGGATGGTTATGTGTGTAGAAAATAATATTTTGTGTCTTGGTAACATTATTCATGGAGGCAAGCATGATAAATATCTTGTTTGGTTTATTATGCTTGAAAGTGTGATTATAATTGTTTTTTAAAATATTTTTTAAAAAATATGTTAAAATAATATTTTTTATATTTTTAAAATTAGTGTATAAAATATGTAAAAAAATAATTTTTTATAATTTTTTTAAATTTTAAAAAAATACAAGTCGGCTCTAAAGCTCTCATGAAATAATCACTTCAATTTATTTGATAGATTATAGAATTAGTCGGTTATATATTTTTAACTAAAAGAATATTTATAAGTTTTGATAATAAATAAATAAAAATTAAGAATAAAAGGTGGTGCCCAAGTCAGGCGGCTTCGAAATGTATATTAACATCAACTCTATGAACTAAAATAATCTCATCCTGCATCGAGGGTTTTAGCCTAACAATGAAAGGGGTTTGTCTTCTTTTACTGCATCTGGGTTCGAGTTCTAGTGTGCATGTTTGTCATCCCCGCGGCGCTTTACATGCCTATTGGGNCAGGGTATTCAATGGGTCATAGGGATTAGTCGTGGTGCGCGCAAGCTAACCCGGATACCCACGTAAATAAAAAAAAAATCTCATCCTTTCAAATTATATTCTCTTCATAGCTAGTTTTTTCCTTCTTGGTCCCAGAATCCTTGGTTCTTTACAAATTGGTCGTTATACTTAATTGCCTTTTAATTTCATCCTTTTTTGTGTGTTAATACCTGTTTTTATTTACATTCACTCGCGCACATATGATGTGGAGTGTTTTCACTATATAAATAATACAATTTAAATTTATTATAAAATAAAAAATGTAAGGATCGCGATACAACAACAGTTGTTTTTACAAAAAATGCAGAGAAAATCAATTCTGTTCCTCAAGTTTTGAATTATGCACTTGTTATTTATAGCAATAATTTCAATTATAATTTTAACTAAATATTTTTAATATATTTTTGATTAAATAACAATTTTAACCGTAATATTAATTAAATATCTATTTAAATTAAACTAATAATTAAAAATAATTTTTTAAAATCTCAGCCATAAACAAAAACATAATATGTTTTTTAAACAGATTAGAGACAGCAACGTTTGCTACTCAGTTAAGAGCTTTTGAGTTATAGATATAGAAGTTGCTTATGTGTGGGAATGGAAAGCATGACACCCACCAAAATTCTCATACCGATCCCAGCTGCCAATCCTAGCCTGGTAGCCGAGAACGGAAGCCAACCCTGAATCATTTTTTGATCCCTGGTTATTGCTGAATTGAAGTCTAGTTCGGGCGGGCTAATGATTTTTTTTTTAAAAAAAAAATAAATTATTAAACAATATTTAATGAAAAAGAACAAACACAAATTATAAATAAATAAATAGATAGATATTGTTTTCATGATAAGATTTCTTTATGCAGCTTGAAATTTCAATATTTATATATTTTTAGTAGATTTTATTTGCCCTCTCTCCTAAAATTAAAATGTTTTTATCAAACTTGTTATTTTTTTAAATCTTTTTTCAAACAAAAATAAAACACTCAAAACTCTTTTAAATGTGTTTAATACTATAGTGTACTATTCTTTTCATATTGTTTTTTAAATTACTGATATTAAAAAATTAAATTTATAAAAATATATCATATTATAACTACAAATAAAAATTTAATTTAAATTCAATAAATACTAATCTAACTTAGAAAAATATAATTTTTTAGATTTAATGGATAATAAATAAGATATAAATATTATTATATTGAATTTAAAACTTGTTCGAACTCACCTCAAAATATATACTTGAATTATATAAGTAAATTTATAGATTATTTAAATTTTTTTAATACAACATGACATGAATCATTTAATCACTATATTCACACTTCAAATATACATTAACTATTTTAATTTTTTATTAATCGATAAATAATAGTAGATAATAAATAATTACTCAAAAAATAAAATAAAAAAACCTGTCCCAACCTCATTGTTATCAGTGTCATCAAACGTAGCCGAACCAGAATAGCAGGAATTAATTGGGGGATTGGGATGGCTCTGGACTCCACGGAACCTATCCTCTCCTTTCATTTTTGGAAGTCGAGCTTTTAATCAAGTTACATCGCACAAGCAACCTCACGCATGCTTATCAATAATTAAAAAGAAAAAAAAGAAGATAAACTCTTTATATATATATATATATATATAGGTTTTAACTTGTGATTTTTAAATAGAAATAAAATTAATATCAGTCATCAATTTGCAACGATGCCCTGACCCAAATATGTTGAATCAATGGATATGTGGTCACAATTATATATCTTATCTCCACAGGAGTGGATTTCTTTGATTATGTGTTCGGTGTTAGGGTTTTTTTTGTGGTTAAAATTCATATAAAAAAATCTTAAATTGTATTTCTTTTTAATAAGGAGAGCTTGGAATAAAAGTATCCTATTTATTGATTCATCGACCACTTTTAAATTTGTAATTGATGCAAATTATAGATTTTACCGTAAAAATAAATAAATTTTTAATATCAAAATTTAATGAATTTTATTTAATGTTTTATCCATTATTTTTCGTTAAGATGATACACGGTTTGTTAGTTTTTAAAGTATTTTTTATTTAAAAATATATTAATATAAATTTTTTTATTTTTTAAAATTTATTTTTATATTTAAACATTAAAATAATATGAAAACATGCAAAAATAAAAAATAATTTTTTTTTCTCCAAACAACATGCTTGAATTGGGACACGAAAACACGGTTTACAGGTCCAAGGTCATGTAAGGAACACATCGAGCCCATTTTGAACGGAAGTTGTCTCATATCAATCAGCATTGTATTGTTATTTTCCAGAGTGATCAAGTAGAGCTAAAAAAACCCATCATGTCTCCTCCATTCTGGTTGTCAATTGCCACAGATACTGATGGCACTTTGTGGACCTGTAATTGCGTCGTTCACGCCCATAATTAATCCTTTGTGGACCTGTACTTGCGTCGTTCACGCCCATAATTAATCCTTATCTTCATCAAGGAAACAACACGAGTGGTGGTGGTGGAGGAGGAGGAGGAGGAGGAGACTAGAGAGCTGCCTTGTCATGCTTCTTTCTACCTGTTCATGCAAATAAACAAATCACCTCTGTACATCCATTAGCATGACCGTGCGTCTGTGCCCTGAAGGCATAAACGGTCCCCTGAAACTCTAAAAAATAACACCGAAAATCCTCTTGTCGTCTTGTGTTAGTCAAGGATCCCAGCCTCCTCCTAGCACAAGGCATCACTCTGGCAGGACAAACACCCTGAAGTGAACAGATCCATGAAACTGTATGTTAATGTGCGGTTCGACACTTTAGAATTGACAATTCACGCTTATTTGAGACCAAATCAAATAATTTAACTGGACCTTGCATGGACTCTCTCTTTAAAGACAATAATTGAGGTTGATAAACAGGGTAACATGGACAAGTCATGTGTTAGAATTGAGAACATGATGATGATTATTATTAGATTTATTTCTGAGTTAATGCAAGCCTTTAATTAATTAATTAAGTGGTGGCTGGAGGCTAATTTGGTGGTACGGTTGAGTGGTCGTGTCCACTTGAAGAAGACAATATACAGGCAACCCTTTTGTGTTTTAAATTAACATGAGTGTCTGATTGTGGCAGCCTATCGTTTATTTTAATTAATTTTATAAAATTTAAAGTTAATAATTATATGATTTTTTTAGTAATTTTAAAAAATTCTAACTTATAATTATTTAAATATAAAACTAAATTTTAATCAATTAAATTATTTCTTGAAATTATTTATAGACAATTCTTGAATGAATTGGTAATGAAAAGATGAGAATACTTTGGACATGTTTGATACCGTGTTTTAAAAATATTTTTTTAAAAAAAAAATTTTATTTTTTATTTTAAATTAATATATTTTTTATGTTTTTAAATTATTTTAATATATTAATTTTAAAAAAATTAAAAACTATTATTGATATATTTTTTAATTGAAAAACATTTTAAAAACAAATACAACCATATTTTTAAACATGTTTTTAGAGTATAAAACAACAGTTATTTTTTAAAATATTTTTTATTTAAAAATATATTAAAATAATTTTTTAATTTTTTTAAAATTATTTTTTACATTAATATAATAAAGTATCAAAAATATAAAAATATTTTTTTTGAAAAATAATATAAAAATCATTGAATTGACTAACGGTACCTCTCCAATCATGTGGCATCAGAAATTTTCAGGGGCAGACCACCGAGACATCGAAGCCTAGTTTTCTACTTTAGTGTTAAATTACGAAAGAAGTCCAGCCAATTTGCTCTTGCCATCGTCGGCTACTTCACGACATCAAGGTCGGACGAGACAGGAAGAGCGAAGATCCCGGCGGGCAATCCTTTTATCCAACGGTTCATATCAGAAAATCAAGAATATGCTCGAGGTATTCTAATAACAGCGATACAAAACGCAAGCAACAAATTTACCTTGCACCATCACCTCCTTTCATGGAGTACATCGAGGAAGGAGAAATAATACTTTAGAAGGATCCACGTGGATATAAACAATATAAAAAAAGACAGTAGATGTAAATAATATAGAATTATGGGAAATAAAATCGTCGTGTATAAAGATTTTAATTCAAGGTTTTATTACTGAATATATAATTTTCTAAATAATTTGCCCCTTTAAAAAATCTATAAATAATCCAACAAACATAAAAACTGACATGAAAAATAATAAAAATAAAAATAACAAAACTAGCATAAATAAATTATAAATATAGAAATCCCTTGTACAACTAGGTCTTTAGGATTTCCTCATGAAATTTAATGATGATTTAATGATTATAATAAAAAATTATAAGTTTTTTTATTAAATCAATTATTTTGCATAACCCAAGTCTCTTGTTGGATTTATTTTTATTCCATTGATTCATGTAACCTGATTATAAAATATCCATAATTGACTAATTATAACCATGTGTATTAGTTTATAAATGCTGAAAACAACTCATCTTTAGATTTTGACCTTGTATTTACCTACACTACCATTAAAATTGTGTTAGGATTGCATTCCATTAAACTCTGCATGCTAGCACCATATAATAATCATGTTATTTTACTTTTCAGAATATTCTTAATTTTTATATAATCATCACTAATAATTAATTGCTTATTTTACACCTTATCATTTCTCGTGTATAATCATGATTGTTCATGTTCTCTTTTTTTTTCTTCTTCGTAAGTTATAATAAAAATAAATATTTTTACTTTTACTTTCAACAACTACTCATCTCTTCTAGGTGCCAACATTATATACTTTTTTCTTTATATTGATATTATACATGTTAAATCACTTGTCATATATAATATTTTTATTGTATTGATATGACCTCCCTAATTATAGATAATGGATATTCATAAATATAACATTATATCAAACACTATGAAAAAAAATTATCTTGCTTATAAAAAATACAACAAGATAGAGTTTGTTTATGATTATCTTATTGTCTTAATTCAACCAATTCAGACTAAATGGTTAAAGATGTTTTTCTGTGTTGAGATGCAATGTTTTTATTATTTTGTACGACACTATATTTTCACAACTAATATTATTAATGATTATATTATATACTTTATCCTTGATAATACAACCTGAGTTGAAGAGACTAGTACGTAGTCAATCCTCGTATAAATCACCTTTAAAAGCAAGCCACCCTTAAAAGCAAGTATTCTCTTTTGAATGACTAGAATAACATTGTCATCTCTTTACAAAACCTTCTCATGAGCATTTGAACCATAGTAAACAAGATTACTTGTCTCTTCATCAAGTTTTTCTAGTAACATATTTTTACTCGAACAACTCTCTAGCTTATGACACTCAAAATTCAACACCAGTTCATAATATATGAAGCACCAAGCTATAAAACTAGAACTTTAACCCGTGGTTTGTTTAGTTATTGAGTCAAGTTAAACATGTGATTTATTTTGGTAGTGCACATCCTTTATCATTTTGACAGGAGCAAAATTTATCTTTGTTAGTTACTCTGGTAACTTAATATTCTCATAGTCAAAGCCTTTGAATAGGCTTATAAAGTTGTCAATAAACACTCCAAACAAAACATGTTCTTAATGAATTATCGTAATCCATTTAAGTAATGGAAATCAATTGTGCTTCAACTTCTAATAGATCATTCCTAACCACTAGTTAGTGAAAATAATTAGTATATTCATCAATGTTCATTCCACTTTATCTCAATATATAAAGTTGTTCATGTAAAGCCAAAGTGTACCAAAAAGAAAACATGTTTCTTTATCTTTCTTTTTATTTTTTCACAATCATTAATTTTTTGTTTGCCTTGTCTTTTGAAAGACTTTTTCAATTGCTCCCAACAAACACAAGCTCCCCTTTTTAAAATGATAGCAATTAGTTTTACCCTTATCTACTTTGGAACTTCTACAATCAATCTTTTTATCTTTTCCATCATCTTTCTAAAAAAGAACCTCCTCATCCTTTTTTACATAAAAATTTCATGTTATGTAATATTTTCCAGCTATAATTATTCAACAACACACAATAACTAATCATCAAAAATCACAAAGCTTCGATACCAACTAATATAAATAAAAATAACACAAGAAGCATTCTAGGGCTTGGCCTAGCGGTGGAAGGGGCTTGTCTCCTTCCACTGCACTTGGGTTCGAGCCCTGGCGTGCACGCCTGTCACCCCCGCGGTGCCTTACATGCCTACTGGGTTTGTAGGGTATTCAGTGGGCCGTGGGGATTAGTCGTGGTGCACGTAAGCTGGCCCGGACACCCCACGTAAAAAAAAATAAAAAAAATAACACAAGAAAAACAATAAGCATAAATAATATAAAATTACATCTAATAGGATCACCATATAAAAATCCTAATTCAAAATTGAATTATTAAACAAATTTCTCTTCAAATAGTTATCTCTCTATAAAGCTTTAACCTTTTTAAATAAAATAAATAAATAAACTAGGAGATTCAAAAAATAAAGATTAAAAAGTAAGAAAAATAGCCCCAACAACACCTTTTGTGCTTAATCTAGAGGTCTTCTGGACCTCTACTAATTACAAAAAAATAATTTTCTTTATAGAATTAAGCTTTAAAACTTCTTAGTAAAACTTAAGTATTATCCAATGATCAAATTAGAAGTTATAAGTCATTTTATCATCTTAATTTTTTTATGCAATTAAAGTCTTTTCTTGGTCTTAGCCTTATCCTATTTATCCATAAATATTCCTATAAAACTATCCATATGACAGGTCTATAACTGACGGATTAAAACACGCATAAAAAATATAGATTGAACTTTTATGATTTTCTTTCTCCTTTAAAATGATAAAATTAAATGGTAAAACAATTTAATTAAAGTAATGGTTAGCTAATACAAAAGAAAAATAAGATGAAAAATCATTTCATCATTTGTCATATAAAAAATCTCATGCACAAATGTGACTTTTTAGGTATAATTAGTTATGTACCTATGCAACACTGCATGACAATTTTCATGTTAATAATATTCAAGTAGTGCAAACATGTTTTTTTTTTAAAAAAAATATGTAACTAAGTTATAAAATAGACTAGGTCAAATAAGTTGGTTTTATTTTAATTAAATGTTAAGAAAATAGGTAATGATAGCAATTGGAACACATTAAAAAAATGATGACGATAACATAAAAAAATCATATTAATTTAAAAAAATAAAAAATAACTTTAACTATAAACTAAAAGAGGAGAGGGTTTCAATGTACCCCTTCTTATAAAGCACTCTTCATTATAATAGTATTTTGCTTTGCTTTTTATTTTTTTATTTTTTTTCAATCAATATTTTTTTAATTTAGTGTTATCCATTAATATTAGATTTTTTTTATTTATTTAGTGATCACACTCTCATAACACGAATCCCAAGTTTGACGGATAACCCAATTTACTCAGGATTTGTTTTCTTATTTTTTTTTTTAATTTCATTCTTTAATATTGCTTTAATTGAAAATTAAATTTTATGATTTATTTTGTTTACTTTTTATTAGGTTTTTCTGGTCTCACAATCTAAGAATAATGCTTGACATGTTAACCCGGATTGATTCGAGTTGTTTTTTATTTAATTTTATTATTTAACATTAGGTTAGTTGGAAATAAAGCTTCATAATCTGTTTTGATTTACTTTTTATGAGAATATCATGATCTTAAGATCAAGGTCATGAGTTTTGGGATTTTAATTCTGATTAAATCAAATTATTTTTTCCTTTCTAAAAGGTTACATCGATCTTATGACCCATGTTACAGGTCCTTCAATATTGAACTTGTTTTTTATTGGGCTGTCCTTGTCTCATGACTCAAGTGATGAGTTTGATTGGTTAACCCAACTGACTTATTTTGTCTTTTTTAATTTATTTTTTTTTTAATTTCATCAATTAATATAGTGTTTAATTAAGAATTACACTTCATAATTTGTTTTAGTTTGTTTTTCACTATGTTATCCCAGTCTTATGACCCAAAAATGGGTTTTAAAGGTTAATTTAGGTTGATTTGACTTATTTTTTATGTTATTTTTTTTAATTTAGATCTTTAAAAATTTATCTATAAGGGGGTTATTTCAATCTTAAGACTAAAAAATTAGGTTATTTTTATTTTTTTTTATATAAGGTTATCTTAGTTTAATGACCCAGATCATTACTCTAGTAGATTGACTTGAGTTGTTTTTTATATTGTTATTTATTTATTTTTTTGTTAATTTTATCCTTTAATATTGGGTTGTTTAGAGATTAAAATTCATAATTTGTTTTGATTTGTTTTTTATGAGGTTATCTTGATCTAATGATCCAAGTTACAAGTTTAGTATGTTAACTCGGGTTATTTTTTAATTATTATTTTTAAATTTTATCTTTCAATATTAGGTTGATTAAGAATTATATTTCATAATTTATTTTGATTTGCTTTCTATAGAGTTATCATAATTTTATAATTTAGATTATAAATTTAACATGTTAACACAAGATGACCAAGATCAATCCAACATATTATCATTTTAATATTAAAAAAAATCATCTTGAAATTTTACTTTGTCAAATATTGTTTTCATGGCTTGTAACAACTAAAACAAATAAAATCAGTTTCTCTCTATATATATTACCAATTTTTTTTTTCAATTTTCAATTTTTTTCTTCCTTTAATAAAAACCTTTTATAGCCTAATTAAAAGAAATTAGCTTGGAATTATGATAAAAATACAAAAATTGAAAGATAGGGAATCAAAATATAAAAAACAAGGAAAATACATGGCTAACTCCACATTAACAATAATTTTTTTTATTTTGGTTCAAAAATATATTTTCTCTATTTTATAGTCCCCAAGTTAAAGAGAAGAAAAGGAAACTCACTTGAAAATAATAAAAAGAGTGAAATTAATTGATTTGATCACTCTTTGATCATTAAACTTATTGTTATTAATATCAAATGATCCCAATGAAAGAAGTTTAATTATTATCGAATTTGCCTCTAAACATGTCTAAGAAAGAAGATAAATTACTAGTTTGATAATTTATCCTGAATTTTTTAACCGATAAAATTAACAATATTATATCACAACAACTCTTTTATAATGTAATTTAAAATACAGACCAGATAAAAAAATAATGTCAAGTTTTTTTATTATACCAGACTTAATGATAAATTGCTAACTGCGCAAAAAATTTCTGTGCCCTAGATATTATTATTTTGCCTTCAGATTTGTTTGTATCCACGTGAAGTAGCCTCGTTACTACTGTTAATGATAAGAAATGGTTAGTAATTATAGGAGCTAAGAGGCCTATGATCAGTCTCAGAAGGACAGGACAGGCTTTTATAGATTCTTTTGTGTTTGGAAGTGGCCAAGAGAGATGAGATATTATAGTGTATTTTATCGGGGTTTCGCTTGTCTTGCTTCGCACTCATTAAAATATATCGGCGAAGTCAGTATTCCACGTGCTCCTGGGGACTCTCCCCTCGTCAGCCCCCCCTCAAAACGCTTGAATGCACTTGGTATTTTTATCACAAATTGGAATTTACACTGCCTGAATCTGACCGTATGTTCCCTTCCTCCTGTTTCCATCTCTCTTCACATCTCTCTCAAAAACACCAAAAGCTTAGTCAAGAGCTCCTCGACCAAGAAAGACCACGACATCAAGAAAAAGATTTATATTCTATCCGGGAATCATAAAGATTTTGGCTGTGTTACTGCAGTATTGTCGTAGATTTCCATGATGGATATGAAAGGAGGAGTTGGCGGTGGAGGAGGTAGAGTTGGTGTAGGTGAAGAAGACGTGGGGGATGGTATGCAATGCAGTGACCATCCTTACAGAAACAACCCAGGTGGTATCTGTGCCTTTTGTCTTCAAGAAAAGCTTGGCAAGCTTGTTTCTTCTTCGTTTCCTTTACCTCTACGTGGCTCTTCCTCTTCCTCTTCTTCCCCTTCTTTTAGATCTGATATTGGTGTTGGTGGCTCTAGCAATGGTGGTGCAGGTACTTCACTATCACTTGCGGCGCGTCCCACAGCAACAAAATGTAGAAACGATGGTGGCAATAATAGTCACTATCAAGAATATTACACAAGGAGGGTCAGGATCCCTTTTCTTTTGGCTAAAAAGAAGAAGAAAATCATGGTAACATCGTCATCATCAGATCGTGATATTATTTTCAAGAGAAGCAAATCTACTACAACTCCGATGAGAAGCCATTTCTTGGATGCTGCTACTGATGATGGTGAGGATTTTAGCCCAAGAAGGAGAGGGTTTTGGTCATTTCTTTATCTCTCGTCTTCGAAGCCCGGTACTTTAACTAAGAAAACAGAAAATGTGTCTTCTTTGGCTGTAACTACAAGAGCAATAACCACCACCTCCACAAATGGATCCACGGTGAGGCCAAAGGAGAAGTGCTTGGGGTCTTCTTTGTCAAGGAAAGGTGACAGTATTGTGGTAGTGGAGGATGATGATGATAGTCCTAACAGCGAAGCAACTGCATCTGCTTCCAATTTTGAGAGAAAGGTGTCGAGATCTAGATCTGTTGGGTGTGGGAGCAGGAGCTTCTCTGGTGACTTCTTTGAGAGAATCTCTACTGGGTTTGGTGATTGCACTCTAAGAAGAGTGGAGTCCCAAAGGGAAGGCAAGCCAAAGGTCACTTCTGGGGCTTCTCACATGAAAGAGAGGGTCAGGTGTGGCGGTATCTTCGGTGGGTTCAACATAACCTCCTCCTCGTCTTCCTCTTCATCATCATCTTACTGGGTCTCATCATCAGCTGAAGACATGAATGGGAAACCATCAGGAGCTGGGCCTCTTGCTCATGGAAGAAGCAGGAGCTGGGGTTGGGCTTTTGCTAGCCCAATGAGAGCTTTTGGCAGCAAACCCTCTTCAAAAGATGGAAAAAGAAACGTCAAGCATACCGCTCCAAACTTGTCTGCTATTCCTTCTTTGTTAGCTGTGAGAGGCTAAAGCAGAAGAGTTTGAGACTGCCGGTGCTACAATACACATAGTACATTCTATTATCATCTTGTTCGTTTAATCTGTGCTGTTCACCATCTATCCTGGTCTGATCAGTCCTGTCACTAGTGTCATTACACTTTATTTTTATTTTTAATTTTTGTTGAAATTTATGGTTGCATTTGGAAATGAATTTCCCAGTAGACAGTTGCTTGTTAAGTGCTATATAATAGTCTATCATCATAACCTAGGTGATTCAGTAGACTGCTTGGAGTCGGAGAAGGAGAAGGAGAAGGAGAAGAAATGTTTATGTGCTATATTTTTAGTTATCTTCGTGTATTCTCTTCCTGTGATTTGCCAGGGTTTCGTGCTTAATTTGGTCTTCATGTTCACTTGTCCTGTATTGTTTAAGCTGTAAGATCTGATGTATTGCCAAAGAAATATGTTTTTCTATGAAGCCAAGAGCCGAAGACTTGTCGATTGTCACAACATGTGCACGCACGTTCGGTGGTGCTGGACACATTGCTAGCAAGGTCTAAGCCTAAGATGTTGTCCTCCCTCTTAGCCTTTTGAGATTTGGTCGCGTTTTCTCTTTGTTGAGGACAAAACTCCATTGATCATTAGAACGTGGGGTGGAGGCAGCTGTGATAACGGTTATGGATTGATTTTTAAAAAGTATTAACTTGAAGCAAAGATTAAAAAATAAAAGAATTTAATTTTTTAAAAATATTTTTAAAACATAAAAGTAGAGGCTATCTGTCACACCACTAAAGTGGGCACTAAATTTTTGCCAGTCTTGTATGGCATCGCTGTACAATTGTATTTTCACAAATTTTTATTTTTTTTATCTTCAATTTTTTTTTTAATACATCTACTGAACTCTAACCAGGACATGAGCAACTGTAAAAAGAGAAGATACTGTTGTACAGTTATTCATTCACGGGGAATTGTCATTATTTTTTACCTGCGGTATCTATCCTGCCATATTGCAGGCAATGCATGTGTTCAGAAGGTGTCAACTCCCGTTGTAATTGACGTTAGTTTTTCTCAGAGGAAGTGAGCTTAGGAAGATGATCTGTGTTGGCGTGTTTAGCAGTCTCATATATACAACTTCATGAAATTCGTGCAAAATTGTTATAAACAAGGAAGGAGCCTTGACCTAAAAGAAACGATACTCGTGGATACTTTGCCAACCCAATACTGCTTGAACAGTTTTCGCAGAATATAAGAGCATTTACAAGGAAAGAGTTGAATGAATAGTTAAATATTAGAAATTATATTTTTATTTTTTATTTTCTTATTCTAACATATAAGATAATAGATAGTTATTTTAGCTATTTTGTTTGTAAAGAGCTGTAGAAAAAACAAAAAAAAAACTATTTGTCAATGATTATTTTTATAGTTGTTGATCAATAACTTATTTTTTCACTCGAGCGAGGCAAATAATATTTCAATATATAAGTGTTTATATGACTTAATTTTTTATATTTAAATTTATATTATTCACGTGAAAAGCAGTTTGTTATTAATGTTCAATTTTGAATTATTACTGATCAATTTCTAATTATTATTGTCTGACTTTGAATTGTTATTATCTGATTTTAAACTGTTATTATCTCAATACTCATTATATTTTTAACTATATCTAAAATTCTAAAATATAAAATATATTAAAAATATATTTAATTTTTCTAAATAGTTTTTTATCATTAAAATAAGTATAATAAAAAAAATATTTATACTATTCAAAAAATTTCTCTTAGAGATGCTGCAGATTATTTGATAAAATTTGACGAAGCTTGCAAGGACTTTGGGGGTATAAATACGCTTCCTGACAGAAGAAAAATATGAAAAGAATTAATTTTCATTGGATTCTGAATTTGTTATCTAAAAATTATTAATTTAAATATTATAAATTTTAAAATTATTAAACATTTATATAATTATTAACTTTAAAATTTTAAAAAAATTAATAAATTGGTCGAAATATTCGCGGTTAAGAAAAATAATTCTGAAAAGAGATGTACAAGATGGTGCATGATGAAGTACACAATTGCAAAAAGACGGGAGAAAGGCTGCCCCGGGAGGGGGAGCACAGTTATTGGCTCAGAACATTAATAAAAGTGGACCCTTGATACATGTACTTTTTTTTAATCTCAGAAGCCTTAGATTTTGCCCATTTGCTAGGTGCCCACAAGCCCTGTAGAGGTGAAAAAACTTGTGGAGCACTCGATTGGACTTTGAAGCATTGGGAAAGTGCAAGACTTCTCGAGATCCTGGAAAGCAAAACGAAGTTGTGCTTAACAGTGAAATTCAGTTCTCTGCAATTTTGGGCTCACTCACTCACGTTCTGTGTAATTTTGCTTTCAGGATTGGAGCCATGAGATAGAAAGAACAGGAAAGGGTTCATCCCTTGCCGTATTTCTTGTACGGAGTAGATGTATGATGGTCAATGTTGATTCATTGCTGCTGGCCCATGTCTCATAGTTCGAGACCAGGCCTCACGATACAAAGATGTGAAGCAATGATTAGACATGGAGCTCACCTGGAAATCCCATGGCTCAAATGAGCCCACACATTTTCGGGCCTAGTTGTACTATAGGGCTCCATCTTCTATGAGAATTGGGATCATATTTGTACCTCTAAATGGTTTAAAGACCCATCAAGCATGTAATGTCATCTCCATACTAGATCTAGGTTATCCATAAGACCCAATACAACAATATCCCATGTAAGAGACTTGCCAGTATCACATTTATACTAATCTTCGGATGAGCAAACACACCTCAAACCTAAGTATTATTGTTGGGTGTATGACCGTTAGATCAAATTTGATCTAGTTGCCACCAGCCATGCAGATAAAACATATATGCATTAAATGAAGACACATCTCTTGACCATGTGTTCCTTGGAGATTAGTTCTGTTAACATCATTAATAACACATAGCTTGTAAAATTCAAAACTTGGTTAAAGGTTGTTTATATAGCCTGAAACCCATATAAATGTGTCCACAAAGAAAGTATAATGGTAAATGTGCTTGTCACATATATATTTTTTAATAGAAAGACACTTGCTTACAGTGATAACTAGTCACTTAAAGTTACCTAAGATAAGCCATTTTTATATTCTTCAAAGCAACCATCTCCTTTATAATTTTCCTTGAGATAGAGTTATGTTTGTTCTTTAAGTTTTGAAACACACACAACATAGCTTTTTAAGATTTATTTTTTCTATAATCAATGTTAACTGAAGTATTAAAGAATTTTCTAAAACTGATATAAAACTTATTTTACAGATGTTATGCTATTCAAATCTAGCATTATCAATCTTTCAATTTGTTCATCATCTTTAGTGAGAATTTGATCTTTATAAGGTTTTATACGAACCTTATTAGGATTAAACTTGAGATTCATCATTTTTCTTTTTTCTTTCCTTGTTGATTTTGGCATAAAAAAATGTTATTATAGCATATTTCTCACATTTTAAAAAACTTATTTTGCTAATATAAAATTTAAAAAAGGTTTATGTGTACAAGATTTGAGAATTCACAAATTATAATTGGAAGATCAAATTAAAACAAGGAGGATTACAATGTAAAAATGAGAAAATGAGTGGCCAATCTTAAATATTTTTTTTTCAATTTAATCATTTTGTTACTTAATCTTACGAGATAAAGTTTTATATTATAGTTGAAATATCAAATTAAAAAAAAGAGGACCATAATGCAAAACATGAGAAAAGCACACGTCCAATCTTAAAGTCAGTAAAAAATGTTTTTCGACCCATATATTTTCCTTTCTACTCCGATCTATCCCTTTTAGTTTTTGAAATTTTAATTTTATATTAAAAATTTATTTTGTTAATTTTTTAGTAACTAAATTTAAAAGAAGAATGAAACTCGCTAGAAAATTGCAAACGAGAGATAAGGTTATTGTTTGATCGCATTACAATGATATAAAAATAATAATTATGATGTCAACGAGTTTTATTTGACAAGAAGTCTATTAAGATGTTTTGAGGTCTTTATATATATAAATATATAGATCATGGTTGAAAGAAATTTTTTTTATAATTTAATTTTGTGTTTTTTTATCCATTTAAAGGTGTTTTGAAATGAAAAATTAATTTATTTACATGATAAGAATATTTATTATATGTTTTTAAGAGAAAATAGACTAATAAATTTTTAAATCCCTCAATTGTATTTCTCTCTGGTGATGAAAAACTAGGTAGAAAGACAATATATTATTTGCCTGCTTTTTTTTTTAAAAAAAAAATGACATGTCATGCGCTGCTTTTGCCAAAGTAAAAAAGACTAGGCACAGGGAATCCACCTGAATGCGTTGCCTTTTCTATAATTAGACCAGACGTGCTAGGCAACCTAGGCTTAGACACGTGACTTCTATCTATTAGATCCATTATATATTTTATTTATTTATAATTAATTTTTATAAAAATAAATAGCTCTAAAATATATTAAAAATATTATTTTGAATATATCTTATTTATCAAATTATTAAGTGTTTTTCTTTGTGCAACTCTTAGTGATTTATATATTTTATCTTAATTTTTAATTTTCTAGGCAACTTTTTTATCAACTTAATCAATTTATTTGATTAAATGCACTCGTAAACTTTTATCTTCCTCTCAAGCTAAAAAAATGAATCAACATTGCTTATAATTTTTTTTTTACATTAAAAAAAATAACTTTTAATCCTTTGTGCAATGTAGTGCAGGGAAAGAGGCTTAGTCATGGTATACTCTAAAACACAGGATTTTCTTTGTGCTTCTGTTCTTGTGCAAAATTTTATTTTTTTGTTAATTTGATTTTAATTTTTTTTTTGGGCAATTTAGTCTCGTTTAAGAAGCAAATTAATTTTAAATTTTTATAAAATAATGAGATTGAAAAAGGGGGGACCGAAATGAAAAATGCTACAAACATAGATAGCATACCATAATTCTAAAAAAAATATACTTTGATCCTCCAACTTAAATAATCATGTAAATTATATAATTTTGGTTCCTTAAAATTATTCCAATTCTATTTTATTATAGAGATTTATTTTTATTAGTTTTTGGTCCTTGGTTGAGAGAAAAAAAAAGAGAAGGGTCGCTGAATTCTGGTGGTAAAGAGATAAATTTGTTGTTGACATCAATTTAAACTTTCAAAATGAGATATTTTTGTGTCAAATTATTTTATTTAATAAAGAGAGTTTATATTAAGTGTTTTTACACCTTAAAAGTTCGTGAAAAAACATATTTAAACTCGAGTTGATTATTGATTTCAGGTTAAGTTAGTTTTTGGAGACCATAGATAAATTTGTTATGGTTTCTAAGGTGTTTAATAGATGTTTTGAGTTAAAAATAATTTTTTAAGTTAACAGAGCATAGATCTTAATTTTTTAGCCATCATAGTGGCTGAAATTTAGGTAGAATAGACAATGCATTTACTTCTTTTTTGTTAAAAAAATGATGGACTGGCCTAGCTTTCCAGGCTTAGTAACGCCTGATCCTTTTTTTCTTTTATTTGTTTTTATTTTTTTTAAATCTCCATTATATTTACATTAATACCCTTCTCTCTTTTATTTTATTTAGATGGTCTCTTCTAAATAATATTAAATTTTTGGTTATACATTTAATTTTTAGAAAGGTTTTTTTTTTATTCATGTATGGTTTTGTTTTTATCTTTTATGTAGGTAAACTATGTTTTTTAACATAACAAATATTTATTTTTAAATGATATTTTTAATACGTATAGCCTTACATGTTATTTATTTTTTCTTTTAATTTTATTCAATTACTTTAATGTTTTATTTTATGAGATCAAATATTTTAATTTACATTTGTCTCTTAATTTTTCAAGTTTTGTTTTTAGATATCATTAATGATTTTTTAATTATTTATTAGCACACAATTCTTAGTTTATTTTATTATATGTGTGCAAAAACTTTTAAATTTGTTATATTTTTTAAACTATAAAAAAAACCTACTTCTATATCTTTTATAAAAAAATAAAAATATTTTACCACGGTGGAGCACGGGTTTAAAAAAGTAAGCAAGGATGGTTTTTGCTGGGAGCTTCACAATTGGGCTCCAATGTCCCCTCAAGATGCCTTAAAAATTGTCTCTTGATCTGATTTACCAGGGAGATGATAAACTGCCCATTTAAATTGTTCTTTCAATTCAATTTTTAGCCCACTATATAGTAGAGAGGTGGCCCCAATGGTCTCTTCCAGCTGCCGGAGATCACCATGGATTTTATAGTTTCCAAATTGATGCCGAGCACTTTATTTGTTCACAAAGGATGATCATCTCTCTCTCTCTCTAATTATAACTTGACAATAATTCTCCATGAACGCTCTGTGACCTTCCAAGATGTTACCAATTATTTAGGGTTTATGGGAATGAACATCATGGACTGGGGGGCATTAAGAATCCTATAACATAATTGCAAATGTCAAGCTCATCAGTACATTATTCAGATTTACTATTTTTATTTTTCAAGTGACTACTATAAAAACAAATCTTTGTCAACAAAAACATTAAAATATTTGAGATGGAAATGAATATGAACAATGAACCATCTTCATTTGTTTTTCATTCATTCATTTTTTATTTAGTCATTTTGCTTTACATCTAACAATTATAGTTAACCTAGCATCCATTGATTGATGCCAGCCACCTCCTCCTCAAACTCCTTTTGTTTTCTTGGATGCTTTTTTATCCTTTCATTCTCAATTTTTTTATTGAATTTTTCTACTTTTAATTTAATAATTATAGCTTGATATTATAAAATTAATGCTTGAAAATTATAAAATATTGTTTGGAATCATGATTACACAAGCTAATACAAGATGAAAAATATTAAAATTAATGCTTGAAATTTATAAAATATTGTTTGGAATCATGATTACACAAGCTAATACAAGATGAAAAAAATATTAAAAATAATAAAAATATAACATACGATACAGACATGGGTTACAACAGTTATTCAAAATATATTTTTTTAATTTTTATGTTATTTGAATTCTTGTATTATCAATTTAATCTTTTTATATTAATTTAATTTTGAATTGGTTTTAGTGTGCTTGTTCTGATTGATTTTCCATGGAGCTTCCGAGGTTTTAAAAATAAATTTTAATATTGAGTTAATGTTTAATTTGATAAGATAGAATTCAATTTTATTGATGAAAACCAATTAAAACTTTGGGGATATAATTTCAAACTACAACAAATATTTAACATTTTTTTTAAAATATATTTTTATCTTAGCTTTCTGATTTAATTTTTGAGTGGGATCAACATATTTATTATCATATATTTACACACATATTTTTTTAATTTATTTTATTAAATGTACATCTACATTTTTCAATCTTCAGTCAAAAGTTTTCTTGATGGTAAAAAAAATTGTTAGCAGCACCTGCACTATATTTTGCATTAATAAAAAAAGCTTCATCACGCGACATAACATGAAAAATCAAACTAGTGCTTGTTTATTACGAGAGAGAAAAAATAAAGGAAAAACTAGTGATTCATCAATGTATTTGTGACATATTTTCTCAGAAGTTCATGATTAAAAATGTCTAAAATAGATTAATAATTAAATGTATCTAGTCTTAGCAGAATACTAAACACTTGGTTTTTTTCTGGACCCAATATTTTTTTCCAGACCTAATATTATAAAATTTAACTATACGTTGAATTTAAATATATATGAATAAAAAAAAACTAAATCTAATAATTTTAAATTTAGTTATATACTAAACTTAAATATTTATAAATCTGATGCCCTAAAGCTAAATATTTATAATTATAAGTTTAATAAGATACTTAAGCTAGTTTGGAATAATTCTAAACTAAATATATATTGAAACCAAATATATATTGAATTACAATGATTTGTTTGTTTATTCTTATATTTTTTAACATAAAATATTAAAAATCTATAATAATTATCTTTATATATTTTTGAGTGCATAAAAGTTTTTAAAATGTCTTTTATATTTCTACTAATATTAATTTTTTGTAAAAAATATTTTTTTTAATATCAATATTTTTTTTAATATTATATAACAAATATTTATCTCTTATTATATATTATAAAAAAATAATATTCTAATCTCAATGATATTCTAACCTCTCTATTAAGTAAAAATAATATTCTAATCTCAATGATATTCTAACCTCTCTATTAAGTAACATAATAAAGTTGAGAGGCTATATATAATTTATATACTTTTTTATTTTATTTTTTATTTATAATATTATTTTATAAAGTATTTATCATACATAACTAAAAATAATCATTCATATTCTTAATAATTTAAAGAATAAAAATTCTTAAATTTTAACAACAACAACAATACTAATTATTTTATAAATATTAAATCTTCCATCTTTAATCATCAACTTCTTAAACTTCAAAAAGTGAAAAATTAATGTAAACATCTAATTATTTTCTATTCAAATACTAAAAAAAAACCTTTATTTATAAATATATTAAATTTTAAAATATCAACAACTAACATTCTTCCAACCTCTAGATTAATTATAAGGGATGTTTTTCCTTCTTGAAAGCTTTAAATGTTCAACAACTACAAACACCGAATTAAATAAATGCCATGAAATGTATTTATAATTGCCCCATTCCCATCCCATTACAATCTCGATAAATCAAATTTGATTAACTGGTTACTTGATATCTTCGTTGTTGGATCAAATTTTAAATGATGTTTTATGGTGGTATAATCATATCTTGGGTAAATCTTAACCCACACCCACAATTTTACATCCTAAGCTATTTTTTTTTTTATCAATTTTATTCTTAAGTGGAATTTTATTATAACTGTTTAATGTTATTTCATATAAATTATGTAATTTAAAAAAAGATTATTAATATATTGATGAAGAATCTCTTAAGAGGATTGAAAATCCTTAATTGTTTTTTTAAACTAGGAATGCTCTTTAATTTTTTTAAAAAATTAATTTTTGATGTCATCACGTTAAAACAATTTAAAACACCAAAAATATTAATTTAAAAAAATAAAAAATAAAAAATATATTCAAATTCTTTCAGAAATAACCTTTTAAAGAAAACCACGCTGGATCCAGATCAAATGAAGCCACACTAGCATTCATTATTGATGTCTGTGATCAAATAACTAAAAGCGTGAGGCGACCAAACCCATAGCCACCACCGTCTAGTAACAGATACAAAACCTGCAACCTCTACTGTGGCCTAACCCTATGGCTCAACACCATTTCCCTGAGTTCAGCTGGATCAATCTCCGGCACATAATTAGCAGGCCTGTAATACCCAGTAACTGGATCAGGAGCCCATGCAGAGTAGGCCTCAGAATCTTCTTTGGTCACCGCCCCATCTTCCATTTTCCCTCTCGGAGTACGAGTCCTTGACCCTCCCCTACCAAAGCTCGCTGTTACAGCCGCACTGATTGGTGCAGCAGCCGCGTAACCTCTCCTGTACACAGAAAGAGACATTTAGCCATTCAAATCTCAGTCCCTTTTGTAAAATAGTGATCAGATAGATGTTCATCGAATTAACTGAATCTTCGAAATCTAATCCCCTTTATGGAAACAAAAACAAAGCGAACTAAGTTTATAACAACAAGAGAACTGACCGGAAAACAGAGAGGGAAAGACCATCAGTAAGAGAAGCAACAAGAAGCTTAGCGCTTAGGAGAGAGCGAGCCATTTTATTTATGGTTTTCGAGTGTCTATATGTATATATATCTGCAGATGATACCGCAAATCCTTCTTAGAGTGGATTCTCAAGAAGAACAGCGTCCTGCAGAGCAGCTAGCTAGCGGCTCGCTCTCTATACAAAGGTGATGGTGAAGATGTGGGATTAGGGTTAGAGGTGTTTATATAGGAAGTGAAAAGAAAGAGAAGCTTCAGGTCATTCGCTGAAGGGAGTTTCTGAGGGGTTGTCTTGGAATTTAAGAATGTTTTTTTTTCCTCAGTAAATAATATTTTTTCGGTGCTGGGAAATTCTTTTGTTATTATTAGGCAAACTTGACTTCCAAACCATTTAGATAATTTTATTTATACATTCAAATTATTTTCCGTATTGATTATACCATTAAATACTTTTTATTTCTCAATATAATAATTCATCAAATATTACTATTTTTATTAGAAAAATTAAAAGAAATAGTAATAATAACCATTATTTAAAAGATTTAAAATTTTATACTTGAGATCGTGCCAATTAGAAAAATAAACTTGTTTTTTTTTTATATATATATTCAGTTTCGATCTTTTTTATATATGCCTATCATTTTTGTAATATCTTGTTTGTTCATTAGACTTAGAAAATATATAATAAATTCAAGAATTAATAAATATATATATAAGTTGATTTGAACATCCTAAATTAATTAATTATATATATATATATATAAAAATAAAATTATAGTATAACATAGATAAGAGTGAAGGATTATAAGAGTGAAGGACAATAAAGTGTTATAAGTTAAAATTTTTATATATGAAAAAAATTATAATTATAGGGAAAATTTTAAAATATTTAATTTTATTATTTATATTTTATTTTCTAAAAGGCTATTAAAACTCTTTTATATATAAAAAAAACTACAAAACCTTGTTAATATTAGAAAAACCTAATAATATTAAATATAAAACAAAAAATATATATATAAAAAAATTCTAGTTTGAAAAAGAAAAAATAGAATAATTAAAAAAATATTTATTTTTTAAAAATCTCTTGCATTAATCTTTATGGATTGAAAATAACTCATTCTTGAGTTTAAATTACCCATAAGATAGGAACTCCTTAATAAAAAATCATCTTTCACCATAAAAATATTAATAATTTATAATATTTTTTAAACATGACTCTCTAAGTTGAAAAATTAATAATTTTTTCATGAATGAATCACTCCATTACAGTTTTTAGCACCAAGATTCCAATAACACATGACAACTGGCCGGGATGAATTATTGAGTTTTGCAAGGATAAAAAAGTAAAAATTTTTATTACTAGTTAAAATATTTAAAAATTGAAAAAACCATAACTATGGGAAAACTCCTCAAACATTTAATTTCCTTTATCTTTATCTCATTTGTTAAAAGGTTAGGAAAACATTTTATATATAAAATAAAAAAATCCTATTAATACTGAATATTAATAGGTTAGAAATACAATATTAATAATAGAAAATAGAGAAAACAAAAATAATTATGAAAAATATTTATTTTCTAAAAACAATTAAACCTCAAATTCCCTTCTATTTTTTTTTTGGAGATAATATGAAGAACATACGGATATTTAACGATTCCATTAATAATAGAATGATTTAATTGAGAATTTTCTTTAATAATACAATTGATATTTTAGATGTATAATCGAGAGTATCATAATAATTGGGTAATAAATTTAAGATTTCTCCTTTATTATTTAATAAATATAATGAAAATCCAACTAGTACGTGGATCCAAAAAAATTAATAAGAAAATATTAATTATTCTCTAATCACCATGAAATTTCAAGATATAACATTTTAAAAAAGTGGTTTTAATTAACATGCATGCGAGAATATCTTTATAATTTACTAGAAAAGGAGTTTCCCGAGTCGTGACACGTAGCATCGTGAGCGTAAATGGTCCCCGTCCCGACAAAAACTGAGATGATGACGTTGCCGAATTTTATGGGCCAAGGGACACGTATACAGAAGGGTGTCAGGTTAGGCGTCAATAATATATATCGGGGATCAGTCTCCATAAATCTATATCAGAGTGACATCCGTCCCCGAAGCCGACCTTTACAGATACAATGTATCAAAATCAAAACCTTTTGGGTTTGCTAAACGGATCACAATTACAAGTACATTGAATTCATTGATACCGAACACGTAGTAAATCAATGTTGCCTTAATATAGATTAATATTTATTATTTTTTATTGGTTTACCTTTAAAAAAATAATTAAAAAAAATAATAACTCATCATTTTTTTGTTCAGTCAAACACGAAACTTATAGGTTTGATAGTTTTTTTTTTAAAAAAAGATTTAGTTTAGCATTGAGTATATTTATATATAGATTTGATAAATTACTAGACTTTTTAGTTATAGGCTAAATCAAGTATTGAACTTGTATTTTATTTATGCTATAAATATTTCATCTTAATAAATCAGATATTTTTTATATTAAAAAATTACAAATATTTTGCTCTACTTTAACATTTTTTCATCAACAAAAAATGTGGGGCCTATAAAAGGGCAAGATATATCCTTAAGAAGGGATTAAGTTTTTCTCCATAAAAAAAATATATTTATTTTAAAATATATTTTAAAATTATAACTATTGAGTCCCTATATATATATATAAAATATATAATTTTTTTATCAATATTAAGCATAATTCATTAGTCACCTCGCTAAGAGTAGATAAATTAGATTGTTAAAATTAAAAAATTAACCAAATATTTCACATGACATCTTGGTATATAAACTCATGGGATAAACTTATATTTCATTAGGTATGTAGTTAACTTATTGTTTAACACGAGCTAGGTGTCAAATCTAGTTTAGAATTGATTTGATTTAATCTAATCAAAATTTAATTTAATTAGTATATTTTTTATTTTAAAATAATATTATTTTAATTATTTTTTTAAAAATATTATTTTTAAAAATCTTTTTCAATTTATAACCCAATCCTTATATTTAGTCAAACCCTGAATTTAATTTAATAATTATAATTTTACCATGAAATATATATATAATGATACACTTGGAAAAATGAAACTTTTGATGCAATGAATATTATAATTCATGAGATTTTCTTTAACGAAATTTAAGTGAAAAAATATGTAAAAAGTTAATGTATTAATTATTTTTATTATTAAATAAATCTTATTTTCCTTTTTGCTACTAGTGGTTCTATTAAATCGAGAGATGCAATGAGGCTTTTTTTTTTCCCTTCAATTTTTACTAGCAACTTACAATTCTCACTTTAAATAATACCATTGTTTAAATGAAAAATATCTTTTTTACCCATAGAAATTAATAGGCTATGCTATATTCACAATTTAATTTATTTTTTTTAAAAAACAAATAAAAGTCATCTTACAAATGTTACGGGTCTTTTTTACTTTTTAGAGACCAGTTTAATAAATTCATACAACTTAGGAATTAATGCTGATTATGAGTAATAATTGCTTCTTTAGGCTAACCTATCCTCTAATTAATTAAAGATAGATACAAAATTAAAGATGCAATTAAATATTATGTGATTCTGCTGTTTACAAATAACTAATACACCAGCATACTCGAATTAGGATATTATTTTGAATTACATATGGCTTAACTCGGTCTGAGGTTGATGAAGTTACAAAAATTATAAAAAAAATGTTTTGGGATGAATTATTTTTATACATCATTTAGGTTGAGCTCTATGACTTTTACTTTAAAATCACGATGGCTTCTCCTTTGACCAATCTTTTCATGGGGGTATGAAATTCTTATAGAATAAATGCCTATACAAAGTTTTTTAGGGGTGTTGATGAGGGATTATCCAAAGTACTATGAATATTTATGTAAAAAAATATTAATAAAAATATTAATGACCTTTCATGAAGATAAAAAATAAATAAAGAAAGAAGACATGGATGTAACAAGAAAGAAGCAGGGAATGTATTTATATTCTTTTGGTATAAATTTTTTTCTCCAACCCCTTTTTTTATTGCTTGTATTATATATAATTAATGTAAACATGAAGTGCTTGTTCGTATTTAATAGGATTATAATAAGTATTATAATTACTAAACCAGACTCAGGGTATGGAAGGCTCAACATGGAATGAACTTTTAATTGCGTACATGGAATGACCTTTTAATTATATACTCAACTTAGAGGATATTAGATTTAACCCACAGCTTGAGCCCAACATGGGGTCGGGTGTAGATATGCCCTTGCTTAACACGAGGTTGGGAGTGGACACTTCCCTAGCTCAATATGAGGTTGGGTGTGGGCACCCTTATCCAACATGGGGTTGGTGCGGACACGTCTAAACCGAACATAGAATTTGGTATGGGTGCGTCCCTAACCCACTATGGGGTTCGGCATGAGCACGCCCTTACCAAACATGGGTTTGGGAGCAGACACATCCCTGACCTAACATGGAATGGGGCGCGGACATGTCCCTAGCCTAACATGGAGTAGGGCACGGGCAGGCCCTTACCCAATATAGGGTTGGGCGCGGATGTGTTTATGCCCAACAAAGAGTTGAATACAATCATGCCCCTACCCAACTTAGAGTTGGGTGCCAAGAAAGACATAATCTCATTCTATGTTGTGATTTTTGTGTGCTGGTTTTTAAATGGGGATGATTTACAAAAATCATGACCCATTAATAGCCTTCCAAGTCTATTTATTTTTGGAGAAATACGGAGACTTAAGGCTAGAGATATTTTTACTAACCTTAGTTGAGTCGTAATCCTGATCAAGATGTCCTTTATACTCCCCCTTTCATGACTTTATTGACAAGGATAATGTTCTTAGAGAGTTCGTTGTTTGAATCTTTAAGATGTATTCCTGATATTTTTCTAGTAAGTATTGGATAATCACTATTGTCTTTGAGAAGTAGGTCCTAGATGTCACAGGGATATGTAACCCCATTTAGACTAGTAGGAGGTGTTGCTATAGGAGGGTTGGTTTCAGCACTTTTTGATGTCATAAAGGATGGTACTTGTGCTATCCAGGAGAGATGTGGATCTCAGATCATACACAAGATGTGTAACCCAAGTTGGATAAATAGGGTGAACCTAATTAGGCCGCCCCAACACTCTTGAATCCTATAGAGACTGGTCCTATTCTGCTCAAGAGAGATGTGGGTCCCAAATTGCAAACATGGGTATGTAGCCTGTTTGGACAGACAAGATGGATCTGATAAGGTCATTCTAATGCTCTTAGTTCTAACTAAAAAGGCAAGACATAATGAAATAACGAGGTGTTGAAAGCTACCTTAAAAAGTGAAGCATTAATCCCATACTACTGCCTATAGAGGTGGGTCTTACACATCACAAGGGTGTGCAACCTTGATTGATGACGGTAGAGGTTGATGCTCACTTTAGACTTCGCTACCATCCTTAAGAAGTGGTCTTTGGATGCCACGAAGGTGTGTAACCGTGTTTGGATTGATAAGAAGTATTTATTAAGAAAGGAACATAAATCAAATAAGAATACAAGTGATAAAAATATGCATTCTTTATTTATGTATTCAATAATGATACAATTAAGGTGATCTGAGTGCCATGCATGAGGAAGGTTAAAGCCTTGTAGATTTTCCAGATGATAGATATTAGCTTTGATCACTTATGTCACCCTGAAAGGACCATCTTATTTTGGAGCTAGTTCTCCTTTACTCTCTCTATTGCTTGTGGCTTCTAGCTTCTAGCATCCTTAATACTAAATCCTTTTGTTTGAAGGTTCTGTATTTAATTTTAGCATTGTGGTATTGAGTGGCCTTATGTTTGTAAACCTTATTTTTTATAACAACTGCGAGTCTAGACTTTTCTAGTAAGTCCAAATTGACTTTGAGCCCTTGCTAATTGATTTGAGGAGAGAAGTATAGTACTTTGGTGCTAGGATATCCAATCTCTGCTGGAATCATGGCTTCGATCCCATATGTGAAGAGAAAAGGAGTTTTCCTTGTTGAGTTTTTTGATGTTGTTTTGTATGCCCAAAGGATTTCATTCAAGAGCTTTACCCATTCTAACTTAGCCTCTTTTATCTTTTTCTTCAGACCATTGAGTAGGACTAGGTTGGTAAGTTTAGCTTGCCCATTTGTCTAGGGGTGTGATATTGAAGAGAACTTATGGTTAATCCGTAACTCTTAACACTGTTCCTTTATCTTTTGATTGTCGAACTGAGTTCTATTATCGGTGATTAATATCCTCGATACTCCAAATTAGCAGATCATGTTTTTCCATAAAAAAAGATCACTTTGTTAGCCATAATGTTTGTCAATGCTTCAACTTCCACATACTTAGTGAAATAATCCACGACCATTAGAATCAACTATTTTTTTCCCATTGCTTTTATGAAGGGTCCCAAAATATCCATTCTTTATTGGCAAAAAGGCCAAGGAGGAGTGATTGTTGTCATCTCAGCTGAGGGCTTCATTGGCAAAAAGGCTAAGAAGGAGTGATTGTTGTCATCTCAGCTGAGGGCTTCCTTGACACTAGAGCAAATATTTGACACTAATCACACTCTTTCGTAAATAATAAAAGTCAAGATTATAAAAAATAAGGGAAATAATAAAGTAAATTATAAGAGTGATGATGTATGTGAGAATCTGGATTTGAAATGTTTTGTTCCGGTGTTAAAATATATAAAGAATAAATATAAATAAATAAATAAACATGAAAATGTGAATAAAATTTTTATGGAAGTTAATTTCATGAAACTGAAAGTACCAACAAGTAATTGAGTGAAATTCAAAATAATCTAAGTAAGATTTGATACAAAGAGGCGTCAGAATTCAAGAAATTTTACCCAAAAATCATTAAATTTACTATTAAGAAATATAAAAGGTATTTTTAAAAAGTTTAGTAATTATATGTGTGTAAGTGTGTGTTTACGAGATGAAAACATTAAAGGACATGGAAAGTAACATATATATAAGAGTGCAAGTGAGTGTGTGCTATAAGGGGAAAAAAAAAAGGAACAAACTTGCTTTTTCAAAGAGAAAGAAGCATTTGGTCACGAGAGAAAAAAAAAATCAAACTAGGAAAATTTCTCAATTTAAAAGTATTAAAACTCTGGTTATTGCTTGGTAAGATACCCTTACACTTTTAAATAAGATTCTTAAAGAATTTATACTTTTAATTGATTGAACTTTATGAAATGAGAAATTAGAGTTCATGATAAATTTTAGAAAAAATATAATTGATTGTGAAATTGTGTTAAGATTATTAAAGAAATTATGGTAATTGAAGCAAAATTTTAAGTGTTCTTGAAGGGATTTTTTGGAAAAATAATAATAAAAAAAATAAAAATTTAAGAATTTTGATAAGATGATGAGATTGTATAGAAAATATATGATATTAATATTAAAGAGTGAATACCTCACAAATTTGTTTTTATGTTTTTCTTTGATTTAAATTATGGTAAATAAATAAATAAATTTACAGTACACACACATACATATTGATTTGAATCATGAAATGAATTATGTTACAATGTGAAAATTGGAAGAATATAAAGGAAATTAAGAAAAAAAAAGGAAAATTTCATGTTCCTCTTTAAATTTTATTTTGGCAAATGAAGAATAATTGAATGGATTTTATTTATTGAGTGTGTTGTCACACTTGAACATCGCAACAACCAATTAAAGAATATCTTGATATACAAAAAAAAAAATTCTAACATCTTATTTTTTTCTTATTCTTTTAGGGGAAAGGGAGTTGCCAACTAGTATTATGGTCATTAAAAATCCTAACTCGTCAACAAAGATTCTATAATATAGGATTGGTTATATAAAAGGAAAGATGTTATCACTCCCTAAACATCCTACCTGAGGCAGACTGCATTGCTGATTTTGTCTAAAATTACTAAGAATTTGTTGGAAGATGTTATCACTCCCTAAACGTCTTATCGGAGACAGGCTGTATTGATGTTTTTTTTTTTTAAATTTCTAAGAATTTATTTTTTTTTCCTTTTTTTTCCTTTATTTCATATTGTTGACTCAAGTGTCAGTGAACAATTCCTACTTATATTTCCAACTTTGGTGTTTGTAAATATTGCAAAAATCCAAAAAAATACGATACTCATGATTCTAGCGTTAGTGAATATTGTTGCAAAAAAAATGAATTTGAAGAAAAAATTTTCTATGCCATTTTTCTTGTTTATCCTTTTTATTAACCATTTTCAAATGCAAATAATAAATAAAAAAATTGCATGACAGATTTGTGTTTAGCAATAATAGGTCACGATTGAGCACATAACTTAAAAAACACAAAGCACAAAGAAAAAAAATAAAAAAATATTCCTAAATATTTTTGAAATTTTCTGATATCAAAAAGGGTTTTTTTTGGTAAAATATTAAACTAAAATAGACATACAAATTATGGTTAAGGTATAAGGGTGTGTTTTGCCAAACACACCCTTACCATACATACTTTGGGCCGGCTGGGCCTAAAGCCCAAAACCACCCACTCCTTTTTTTTAGGGCTAAGTCTAGCTCGGTTCTCATCAGCTAGGTTGGTCTTAGCCGACCCAGCTCGGTCATTGGCCCAAGCTAGTGACTCGGTTGGGCAGCATGTACGTGTGGTTCAAAACACGCGTGGGTTGTACAGGAAGAAAGTAATTAAATTACCTTTACCTTGTTTTTTTTTAATGAAATAAATAGAAACAAAGAGAAAAGGAAGACCTTACCTAGAAATGATGAAGACGAAAGCGATAGTAATAGTCAAGCACACTTGGATAATTATCTCTTCTTCCTCCTTCTTTAGACTTCTTTTCTTTCTTTTTTGTTCGGTCTCCCCTCTCTCTGTTTATGTTTGTTTTATTAATTAGTTTTTCTTTTTTTTTCGCCTCTGTACTCTCTTTCCCCCCTTGTTCTTGTGATCCCCTACCTTTAATAGGTTGTCATGCTGCTTATCTTTCCAAGATCATGATAAGGCATGGGGACATTATGTTTCAGTCGGATTAAGGCACCAACGGTCCCATCTTTGTTGGACTCTTTTCTATAAACATGAGGGCATGAAAAAATTATCTTTATCTCTCGAGGTTGTAATATGTACAAAGATAAGCTTTACAAATTGAGTTCTGGTTGGACTAGAATGCTAGTGTTTCATAATTTCTATTCCTTCTTTTTGCAGGCGGGCTTTCAGCGTTTAAAGAAGAAGAAGAGAAAAAACGCATGCGTTTGGGACTGGAAATAACCATTTCTCAATTTAATCCTTCAAGTTTCAACAAGTTAATCAGGCACCTGGGTAAAATTTTGATTCCTTTTACAAGATGGTTCCTGGACCTCAACCACTTGTAATTTTATCCTTAACTAACACAGAGATTTAAAATTGATTCGATTATGCCCCTGATTTTGTTAATTAAACTAATTCTAAACTTAATTAAATCCTTAAACTTATCCATTCTTCAATTAAACTCCTAATATCAATAATTAAATCTAATTAAAGTTTAAATGAAACTTTATACCAGCTAATTCTTTTGATTTTTTTAAAAATTAACTTCTAAAATCATAAATCAAACATGATTAAAGCCATAAAAGCTTCCTGTTTATGTTGTCTTTATCCAAACATCAATTTGAATTTTATGTTATTTAAAATTGGGTTATGAAAGTTGCCTCCTCTATACAATACTCACGGTGCAAAGGCATTGAAAAATTCATTTTCTTCTGACTTTGTATAGTAAGTTTTGTAAAGAAAAATAAGTGTAAAACTCTTAGCTTTTTTTTTGTTTTTATTAAATGGTCTAATTATTCTAGGTAACCTTCTCGATAAATAATATAATTCGAAAAAGTTTCTGCGAGTGGTCTCATTGTTTTAGATGACCTACCTCATAGGAAGAAGAAACACGAAGAATTTCACGAGTGGTCTTATTTTTCTAAGCAACCTACCCAATGAAGAGTAAAACTCGAAAAGGGTTTTGTAAGTGATCTAATTGTTCTAGGTTGCCTGCCCAATAGGAAGAAGCAACACGAAGGATTTTGTAAGTGTTTTTATTTTTCCAGGTGACCTACCCAATGATAAAATATGAGGACACTCGCAAGTGGTCTTATTGCCTAATGCTGAAAATATAGAGAGAGTTTTTGTTTTAAAAGTGATCACATTGTAATGGGTGACCTGTTCAAGAAAAATAAAGGAAAGGGTGACGCACTCAAAAAAAGATGAGGGCTTAAAGGCGCACTCAAAAGAATGGTCGAGGGCTCACTAAAAAAGGGATAGGGTTAGGAAATGTACTACCTTAAATGGTTGATGGCTTGAAGGCACACTCGAAAAGAAGCGACGACTCAAAACCATGCTCGAAAGGCGATAGGGTTAAGAAACACACTACCTTATATGATTGAGAAATGGTGGTGAAAAAATATAAAGATTTTTTTTTACAGTGCAATTCTCGTGGGCGGCCTACCAAGGTTAAAATTTCTTAAATGTGAAAATTTTCCCAAAGTAATTTCAAACTTGGCCATTTCAAAATGGCCTTCCATTTGATGGATCTTGTCAGAGATTTCTCTTGCGAAGTTTGCAAAACTTGTTGTCCAATGTCTCAATGCATATATTTTTATCTTATTTGAAATATAGATCGCCTTTTCTTCTTAATCTTTTTGTTTGCTTGATTGATGACTAATTGTTATCTCTGATTTGGGTCATCTTCATCGTTTATCTTTTAGCCTACTCAAGTTCACCCATATAAGACTCTTCCCAGAATCGTTTACATAACTTAGCTTTTATGGTGTCCATCACGACCCACTTGCTTGTAAGAGATTTTTCATCTCGTCAAATAATTTTAGTGGATCATTCATTAATCCCCGTCTCACTTTTAAAAACATTCGTTGTCACTTGCTGAAAGGATCAAACTGCTTTTTATAAACCAAGATGTCCCCTTGTCTTATTTTATGAAATGTTCATCTTTTCTCTAGAAGGGATCGATTTTTCCTTCTAAACATAATGTTTCTTCCTTGTACTAGTGATTACTCGTTGGTGTGCTTTGTTAGCGACTCAAACAAATAATGGTTTTAAGTGATCATTATCTCATTTTCAAATGGAATCTTAAATCTTAATCTTGCTTCTTAAAAAAAAAATTGTTTCAATGTGAGTTTAAAACAATTTAATTTAAAAATCATACAACTCCTTGATTATTTTTTAGAAAAAAGATGATTTTTTCTTATATTGGTGATATAGTATTTGGTGAAAGTACATCATAAGGTGAACTTCTATTTCTTATGGGTTTCCAAAGTGAAGGGTTTAAGAAAAAGCTTGAGGTTTTGTTTGAGAAAAACTTGTCTCTCTTTGAACATCTATTTTATCAGCTTGAATAATAATGACTAGCTTGTTTTCAATGTCATAACTCTAATAAAAAAGTACTTTTTGTATTTTAAGAACATTACTTATTAATCCAGGTTGCTTACTTGTTTAATTAGAAAGGACTTTTACAGGCATGCAATAGAGTTAGTTATGAAAAAAAAAACATCGTAAGGCTCAAAAAGTGTTTCAAGGTTTCAAAGACTATCAATAGTACAACTCTTTGTCATTCTTTTTTTTTTCCTTTTTTTGTTGTCTTTCTTTTATTCACCCTTTTTTCATTGCTTTTCTAGGTTATAATCATTTTATCTTGGTTATCACTCTTTCTTATGATTTGGGCAAGCCTCCTAGTCATTGAGTTTATTAGGCTCTTTTGCCTTTTCAGCTTTCTCATGGATTTTTCAACTTTGCTAATGGAAATTTTCACTTGCCCTTAGTGTGGGTGTGATCCTAGTTAGAGTTTTTTATGAAAGAAAATTATTCAGGCTAAAAAAAGAGACCACATGGGATATACTTTTTTAATGTTTGAAATGAATAGCAAAAATGGTCTATCCTTATTTCAAATGCAAGCAGTTAAGATCAATAAACTTTTCTCTTGTCCAATGTGATGGTTTGATCATTACAAAGAGATGCATTTTATGAGTCTATGAGCAATTAGTTTACTACATACCATTATTCATACATTTAAAACAACATGACTCAAGAGTCATGATGTGAGGATGACAATTTATTTTTTATTCATGCTTTTGGTTAAGAGTTTAGCCACCTCCATAAAGGAATTGCTTGATTTATGTGTCATTCTACAAGTAGATTATCAAAAATACCATTTTAAATAAACATCAAATTAAATGCAAGTTTAATTTTCAAAATTCTAATGGGGAAACAAATTTTGGTAAAAGAGATGAATTAAGTTTATGAAATCATGCGAGACTTGAAAAGTGTATTTGTGAGTTCTTAGAAGGAATCCTCTTCAGGATGTTTTAATTGTAAATCAAAAGAAAAGACACAACTAAAGAATAAAACTCATTATTTCATTGAAATCCTAAAAGCAACAAAGACCTTATTCTAGCAAGGTGAAATATAAAAAGGCTAAACACTTAGCAATCATCGACTAGAATTTATGGAATCTTCCAAGCATCCCTCTTATGTGAATTCTTCGATAAGTTACCTTTTCAAAAGTTAGTGAAGGTCACATATAGATAGTCAATGAAGGTCACACATAGACCAACTTGACCTAATAACATTGTAGCTTCATCTTCAGGACGAGTAATCTCTAGATATGTTTGTTTTGACAGCTCCTTTTCTCGTTTTTGTAGTGACCTTTGACATTATGAATCTCAGTTTCTTTATTTTCTCTAGTGAAATGTTTCTCCTCAGTCGAGTCAGCAATCCTTTCTAAATAGATAGTTTTTGAATTGATGACAATAGTGCTTGTTGAATGGACTGGTGCGAAATTAATCATCTATTAGTGAAAGTGATGCTAGGCTAATTAGGCGATAGAAATAATTATATTTTTGGTTATTGTTAAAAGGAAAAAGAAAAAAAGAAGAAAACTTATAGATTATTCTAAAATTTAATTGATATATATTTATTACTAGATGAGCAAGTTAATATAATGATCTTTTGACTAAATTTTCAAAAAAAAAAGAAAGTAGAAAGAATTTTATAGATATCTTTTTTTCATTTGTCTAATTGAATTATTGTATTAACAATTTTCAGGTACATTCCCCTGTTAGACAAAACAATTGATTATTTTCCTTATATTTTTTTTGGGTATCTTTTGTAATGAATTAATTTATAATTTTTGTTATGTAATATACTACCTCAACAATTTATCGAAAGCCCTTTTATGTAGTATAATCTTAATTATAAATTTCTTCTTTAATTATGTAATTATTTCGATTATAATTTTGTTAACTGTCCTTATTTGTAAATCTTTGAATTATATAATGTACTTCAATTATAATTTATAAAATAATTCTTTGGATTGCATTCATGTAAATGTGGGATATTGAATTATTAAAACATGTGTGAATTTGATTACTGAAAAATTGTGAGGTAATGAGAGGAAGAAGTCTTGGATGATAGGATAGGTAAGAAAATTGATAATTGAGGATTGTGGATGAATAGTCAATTTAGTACCTAAAAATATAAAGAAAACTTTCCCATTTGTTAATCTTATTTAAATTATTATATCCTTACTCTTTGTTTTGAATTCAAATGTTAGGGTTGATACATCTTTTCTAAGTCTTTGAAATCTTGGAGTATAAAAGGCTAATAAAAGCCCGCCCTTATAATCAAAGTAGTCAAGGCACCTATGAACCTAATCACCATAATGGTTCAGTTGTGATAGAACCTATAATAGGTCAAAATTGGATGAACCATATTGTTAAACCATCAACCACCTCATCTTTGGTTAATTATAAGAAATTATATGCAAAGTGTTATGGGATAAGCTATCCCATGATTCAAATATTACACATATCATACCCTATATGTTATTGTACCTTATAATTGGGTTGTTTATTCAATTATGATAAAAATCCATAATAGGTCAAAAGTGGATGAACCATATAGTTAAACCACCAACCACCTCATCCTTGGTTAATTATAATAAATTATAAGCAAAAGGTTGTGGGATAAACTATTCTATGATTCAAATATTACACATATCATACCTTATAGGTTATTGCACCTTATAATCAAGCTATTTGTTTAGCCTAGACTTTGTTTAACACAAAATAAATAAAGGATGTTGTATTATTTATAATGAAAACTATTTCTCTTGCTTCTCTTTTTAGCGATGTGGAATTCTAACTCCTTGCTTTTAAAAATGAATTATAATTTTATGTTTTTTTTTTGTAATAACTTTCTTTTTATAATAGAAACAAGGACTTACTGTTACAAAGTAATGCCATTTGAATTGAAGAATGAAAGGGAAACATATCAGCGAATGGTTAATTGGTTATTTAAGAATCAAATAGGGAGAATTATGAAGGGATATAATGATGATATGTTAGTAAAAATTGACTTTTAAATAACATCTCTGGACCTTGAAGAAGTGTTCTCTATATTTCTCTATATTGCTTGAACTCCAAATGAAACTTAACCCTTCCAAATATGTTTTTGCCATTAAAGAAGAAAAGTTTCTAGGTTTTTTAGTGAACTTTAAGGGAGTTGAGCTAAACCCATAAAAAATTAAAACCATACTAAATATGACATCTCTATAGACTGTAAAGGAAGTGCAATGTCTTACAGGGAACTTAACTACTCTTAATAGGTTTATTGCTCAAATGGAGGAACATATTATATTGTTCTTCAAAACCTTAAGAAATATAGCTAACTTTAAGAAGATTATAGATTGCTAGAAAGTTATTAAAAAGCTCAAGATTCATTTGTTAACCTTTAAGATTTTTTCTCAACCAAGGGAAAATAAAGACATATTCCTCTATCTAGGGGTGGCAGACTCAATAGTAAGTTCTATTATAATAAGGGAAGACGAAGGCATATAGTTCCTAGTGTATTATTTTAGTTAAAAGCTTTATAATGCTAAAAAAAAGATACCTCAAAATGAAAAAAATAGCTTTAGCTCTAGAAAGTTGAAATCATATTTTCAAGCTCATCAAGTTATAGTATTGATTGATCAACCATTGAGACAAATCCTTCATAAGCCAAAGTTGTTTAGATGCCTAGTGAAATAGGCTATAGAATTGAGAGAATTAAGGCTTCAACACAGACCTCATCCAATTATAAAATGCCAGACTTTGATAGATTTCATTGTTGAATGTTGTTTTGAAGGACATATAAATACACCTGATCCTTTATTTTTAATGATAGAATCTTCAGCTAGATTAGAGGCTTTAGTAAAACCATCCATGATGTTTTCCATTTGGAAATTATATATAGATTACTCTTCCAACATAAATGGAAGTAGAGTTGGGATAATCATTGCCAACCCTAAAGAAAAAAAACTTAGAATATAAAGCCTATTTTAAATCCCTAGCACAAATAATGTAGTGGAACATAAAGTTTTTTTAGCTAGATTATGCCTTGTAAAGGCCTTAAGCGTATACCCATTCAAAGCTCATAGTGATTCCTAATTGTTAGTTAGTCAATGTTAGGGAATGAGTGAAATAAGAGAACCAATCATGCAGCTATATCTTTACGAGGTTCTGCTCCATTTCAAAGCTGAAGAAAAAAGATTTCAAACATCCATATTCCAAGGAAAAACAACTATTAGCCTAATCTTTTATCTAAGTTAACAATTTCAAATCTTGCTAAGTTCCCTGTCAATATTTAGGTAGAAGTTATGGAGAAACCAAATGTCAGTAAAAAAGAGCTAATTGTTGTTTTCGTCAATATTGAAAATAATTAGAGAACCCTAATTAAAAACTATATGCTAACATTACAGCCACCTTCAAACAACAATATAGCCATCCATCTAACTAGGTGAGCATTAGGGTATTACAAATTGACAACATCTTATATAAAAGATCAGTTTTAGCTCTATTGTTGAAATGCTTATCCTCAGAAGAAAGCACTTATATCTTGAAAGAAATACACGAAGGCAAATATGGCTTATATACAAGATCTAGAACTCTTGTTGCTTAAGCCATATAAGTAGGTTTTTATTAGCTAACTGTACTTTATGACGCTATAAAATTAGTGAAGAAATATGATCAGTATCAAACGTTTGCCTCAATCCCCTGACAATCATCTATAAAATTAATAACCAAAACCTCCCTTTCACCTTTTCAAAATGAGGATGGACATTATAGGTATATTCCTTAAGACTATAAGCGAAAGACAGTTTGTCCTAGTAGCTGATGATTACTTTACCATGTAGGTAAATCACCCTGGTAGAGATAACAAATAATAAAGTATTTTAATTCTTTTGGGAGAATATCATATATCTTTTTGGAATTTCTAAATTCTTGATTATATATAATAGGACACAATTTAACAACTATAAGTTGAGAGAGTATTATCAAAGGCTTCAAATTGATTATCGTTTCTCCTCAATATCATATCCTCAAACTAATGATCAAGCTAAATTAATTAACATAAATCTTCTTAATCGATTAAAAAAGGATAAAAAAAGGCCAAGTTAGAATAGGTTAAAATGCTAAATGAAATCATATAGGCTTATAGAACCACTTAAAAGACATCTACGGCTGAAACTCATTTTCTCCTCACATACAAAACTAAAGTCATGATACCAACTAAGATTGGATGTCCTAGTTATTGGGTGATCTACTATACCTTAGAAGGTAATGATAAAACCAACCTTGACTTCATAAAACAATCATGCCTGACTACTATAATTAGAAATGAAGCCTATAGTCATGGCCTAATTTTTGAATTTTCAAATAATAATAATAATAACATATATCAATTTAAAAATTAGGTCAAGACCATATAAATTTGGAGGTTCAGGGACTAGGGACTAATATGGAGGAAATTATAAATTTGGAAAACAATTTGGCCAAAAATTAAGAGAATTGATAAATTTATAAACTTAATTAATTAATGCAATCAAAGGCTTAATTGAAGAAATATCAAAGTTTAGGTTAATTTAGGTCACAATTACAAGAAATTAAATTTGAGGGACCAAAATGAATAGGCATTGATACTACAGGGGGTTAATTGATTTTTACAGAGGTAATTTTAAAAGAATTAAAAGTTGAGGAGTTAATTAAGGACTAAATTGATTAAACTTGAAACCAATGACTATTTTGTAAATGACATTGACATTCAGGGGTCTAATTATAATTAGGGGTGAAATAAAAAAAATTTCCATGAATAAGGGCTTAATTGCTAAATGACAGAACTTCATGGGGAAAATTAAATATGTTCATTTTAGTAGGAAAAAAAAAACAACATCATTCTAAACCAATTGTTCATCCTCATCCTAAGTGAAATTGACTAAGTTAAAAATACACCAAATCTAATCTAAATCATGGATCAAATTTATCTTATAACCAAACCTACTAATGTCCTCAGTTTCTTTCATCCACGTGTTGCTCCTTAGATGTAGGATTCATCTCCAACAATTTTGTAATGGCATGATTATTAATGCTTTATTTTCCTCAAACATGGAGGAATGAGCCATATTTATCCTCATCCTTAGGATCATTATCTTGGGAGAGATTAAATGAACTATTAAGGCAAAAAAGGAAAAAACCCAGAAAGCATAAAAGAAAAAAGAAAACACAACCAAAGCAAAGAGAATGAAGACTATAAAAGAAACAAAGGAAAAAAAAAATAGAGGAGATGAAGGTACCATTGGCTAGCCAATGCATCATTATCATATTTATCTCCGGTGAACCAAGTAAGTTCTTCTCTTCCCTTGTTTTACAATTTTAATTACCACTTGATTGTTCAAAGCGTGAGTGATTTGATGCACATATGCTTGCTATTATAGGTCATTGGCTTAGACCAATGACTACTGGGCTGACTGGATCAAGCCCAGCTCATGCAACTAGGCTAGATCTAGCCCCCCCTAAAAAAGATAAAAACTATTGAGACCAGAGGCCCAGCTGACCCAAATTTTTTTGGGTTAAGGGTGTGGTTGACAAAACATATCCTGATGTCATTTCATTTTAATTTCAATCTTAATTATTTTGATATCTAGTCAAATAGACCTTTTTTATGACTTTATTGAGTTTTTGGATTGTCGACTTTCATTATGAAATGTAAATCTCGTGTACGATACATATATGTCTCTTTCTTTTTCTCTAGAAAAAAATAAAAAGATATGGTTTGTTTTCAATCCAAATTTTATCAATTTATTCACTAATGCTTGAGTCATGAATACCATATTGTTTTGGTTATGTAATATTTATCAATGTCAGAGTTGGAAGTATTCATAGTCGAATATTCACTAGCATTAGAGTCAGGAATATTATAAGTAAACCATCAAAACCAAAATAAAACAAACCCTTAGCAATTTAAAACAAAATCAACAATACAACTTACCTTAGGTAGAACGTTTAAGAGGTAGTAATATCTTTTCTTTTGTGTTACTAGTCGTATACCATATAATCTCTACTGACCAATAAGGATTTCTAATAATTATAATATTAGGTGGTGATTCATTAAATCAGATATTTTTCCCATCTAAAAACACGATACTAGATATATGTCCTTTCACCATGAAATTTTTAAAAGGTTGTTGTGATGTAAGATACAAGCAATATAGAAAATATTAAGGATTTATGAGGATTTGGTCCTAAGAAAGCTAGAAGACACAAGCAATAGAGAAAGTAATGGTAAACTAACCCTATAATGGAATGGTCCTTTAAGAATTGTGAGAATAATCATGGTAAATACTTATAATTTACAATATATGTGAATACTTATAATTTATAAGATATAAAAGGGGAGAGTTTTCCTTACGCCTGACATTCAAATCACTTAAAACTATATTATAATAAGTAAAAAGATGAATGTATATTTTTATTTATGAATGTTATAGATGAATGTATTAGTCTTTTTTTATATATATATATTTCTAATCAAATCTTTAAGGGATTGTTGGGTGGTCTCTTTAGTGCTATTTGCACAACTCTCTAGAGAATTAATATGTGGTCTCCTTATGGGAAGAAATCCCTAAAGGATTGATATATTATTTTTCTAATACTATTTATATAACTCTCTAAAGTATTGCTATGTGGTGTCTATAGTGCAATTGCACAACTCTTTAAAGGGTTGATATATGGTCTCCTTAAAGGCAATAGTCCCTTAACTTTTTAAGAGATAGGTATGAGATCTCTCTAGGAGCAATAGTCCTCATTACCTCCAAAGATGTTCAACGTCTTAAATCTTATTATATATTAGCTAGTTGACATAACCAAAAGATTATTGTATTCTCCCAAGAACAGGAGTATTGGAGTAATAAATAACCCGGCAAAACCAAGGTCGAATCACATGAAGGTTAACTATATAAATTATACAAAACAACAACAATAATAAAAGTTTTTAGATGCAATATTGATATAAGAATTAAATAATGATAAAAATAATCATCAAGGTTAGAGGATCCACTAATGGTATTTCAAACAAGTATGGTATAAAATCTTTTTATTACTCAACTGGAAACCACACATAAAAGAGGTTTCAATCGGATTATAAGTTGTTAACATGATTACACAAGTTATCTTATTCAAATAATACAAATACTTGTAAATATTGTCAAGTATTCATGATTATAACTTATGTTAACAACAAATCAAGTTCTTTTCATAGCACAAGTGTTGGTTATACCATGTGGTTGGTAATAAAAGTGTCAAATATTTATTGTACCAGGTGTTATATAATATAAATATAGACTAACCATTTAACAAACAAAGTATTAAAAATGAATAAGATAACAAATACAAAACATGTTAGTATTAAACATTAAAGTCCATATTGAGTTTACACTATACTTATTCTTACACCATTAGTGTAACCTTTTCACCTTGATATAATAAACTTAACTAAACATAATGAAAAAAGAGAAACATAAATAAACAAGATAAGAATATAAATAAAATAAAAATTAACAAAGAAAAGGAAAGGAAATAAGAAGCATAAAAAAGAGATTAATATAAGCAAAACTTAAGTATTACAATAAAGAGAGAATAAGAAATGATCTTAATCAGAAAACCCAGATGCCTAAATGCATGACAAATGCCTCCTTTTATAGGCCAAAATTAGAACTATTATTGACTAATTATTAAGTGGGTGGCTGACTTTTGACTTGATGATAATTCTTATTTTCTTGTCTGAACAAAACGTTGTTGATAACGTTAAAATTTGAACAAACTTAAAATATAAAAGTTTTAGAAAATTGTCTTTGCTTTCAAGGAAAAAAATTGAAGTCATTTGGATATCCAGAACTTGAGATATGGGCTGAACACTGAATAGTATCTGGGCTGTAGGACATATTCGAACTTCTTCATTATTACTAAAATTTGAACTTCCAAATAGTAGAATTGACTCTTACCTTTGTCATGAAAGTTTGAGGCTTATGTCTTAGATTTTCATATAAAGCAAACCTAAATCCAAGTTCTACAATTCTAATTATAATCCAATTACCGAACAGTGTTCTAGTTTAGACTGAACCAGCATCTCTTTTCTAAGTTTCACACTCTCTTTATCTTCTTAATTTAAGTAGTTGAACTCATCAATCAATTCTTTAATTTATGTGACACGCTTGCATTTAAGATGATCATTTACCATAAATTAAAGATATCTTATAGTATTAGACTTGTTATTATAAAATATTTTTTAGTTAAAGAGTTATTGATACTTCAATTACAAAATGCTGATATAAAACCTTAATAAAAATACACTTTTAAGTATTAATCACTAACCCTTAAAACCTATTAGTATACTTATAACTGAGAGCCACTTCTTTACCTCAAACAAGGAGGCGATAACCACATGAAAAATACCTCATAACATAGACAAGGCCAAAGGTTCATGCTACCAAACATAGGTATTGGACCATGTTGGCTACTTAACCAAACATAGGTGATGGATCTAAATTAGTTACTTAAGAAAGCTTATTTATACTTAAAAGTGTATTTTTATCAAGGTTTTATATCATCATTTTACACTTGAAGTATCAATAACTCCTTAACTAAAGCATGCTTTATAATAATATATCTAATAATATAAGATATCTTTAATTTATGATAAATGTTCATTTTAAATACAGGCCTATCACATAAATAAAAGCAATGATTGATGAATTTAAGAACTGAAATTAGAAGGACAAAAAGATGGCCAAACTTAGAAAAGAGATTTTGGTGCAATCCAAATCGAAATATTGTTCGGTAATTGGGTCATATCTGGAGCTGTAGATCTCAGATTTAGGTCTATTTTATATGGATGGAAAGGTAAGACATAGGCCTACAACTTTTATATGGAGCCCAAGATCTAAAAAGACTATTTTCAAGTCCAAATTATAGCAACAATAAAGAAACCCGAATCTATCTTCCTGCCCGAGCACTGTTTAATATTTGACTCATATATGGAGTTCTAAAAGTCCAAATGAGCTGAATTGTTTACATAAGAAAGCTAAGACAATTTCCTACAACTTCCATATTTTCAAGTAGCTCTAATTTTGACATTATCAATGATGTTTTGGGCAGATAAGAGAAGATAAGGATTGCCACCAAGTTAAGAGGTGGTCACCCACTCATCAATTAGTCATCAAATCAATAGTTCTTAATTTTGGCCTATAAAAAAGGACATTTGCTATGCATTTAGGCATCTTGGTTTCTAGATCAAGATCATGCTCATACTTTCTCTCTTTATATTTTTTTGTAATGTTTATGCTTGACTTTCATTAATATCAAGTTTATGCCTTTCATTTCTTTTCCTTTACTTAGTTAACTCTTATCTTATTTATGTTCTTATTTTATTTGTTTATTTTTCTTTCTTTTATTATGTTTAGCTAAGTTTATTATGTTAAGGTGAAAAGGTTACACTAATGGTGTAAGAATAAGTATATTGTAAACTTAATATGGACTTTAATGTTTGATACTAACATGTTTTGTATTTGTTATCATGTTCACTCTTTAATGCTTGTTAAATGACAAATCTTGATTTATATTGTATAACACTTGGTATAACAAATACTTAGCACTTTCATAGCCCATACTGTATGGCATAACCGACACTTGAGCTATAAAAGAAACTTGATTTGTTGTTAACATAAGTTATAATCATGAATACTTGATGAAATTTACAAGTATGGGCATTAATCAAATAAAATAACTAATGTAATCATGTTAACAATCTATTATCAGATTGGAACCTTTTTTGTGTGTGGTTTTCAATTGAATAATAAGATTTTGTACTATACTTATTTTATATACCATTAGTGAAACCTCTAACCTTGACATTTATTATTATCATTGTTTAATCTTTACATTAATATTTCATCTCAAAGTTCTCATCTTCTTTTTCTTCTTCATTATTATTATTATTATTATTACTACTACTACTACTACTACTGTTATTGTAATTATTATCATCTATAATTTATTACTTCAACACTCTTGTACTTAGGAGAAGACATCAATCTTTTAGTCATGTCAAAAGTCTATTAAAATATTTAGGAAAAATAATGATTCAAAAGACTTAAAACATAGAACAAAACCAAATCCAAACTTAAATTAAAAAAATATGGGCCTTATAGCCAAATTCAAGGCAATTACAGCTCTATATCAGGCTTATGGGGAGATAAGATATATTTTCATGCTTTCCACTCCCCTGGCAGCCAAGTATAGAAAATTTTGAAAGTGGCTACTTAGTATTTTAAATAGCTTTTTCCTCGAGCCTGCACACCTCTAACTTATCAACATGATACTGCTCAATAGCTCTTTCTATAACCCTTCTCTCATCAGCCTATTAACTTTTTAAATGGGCACTCATCATTAAGGTCTAAATAAGAGAAAGCAATAACATAGATGAAAAAAAGAAGAAGAAGAGTAAAGATCTAAATTCTTAATGATAATCAATGCATTATAAAAGGAAAGTGAATTAAATACTTGTTTATACCTGGAAGGCCATTTTCCTAATGATGGCTATATGACATTAGTAGCTAGGGTTAGGTAACACATCAACATCATAGAAGAGGGTAAGCAGCCTGTCCAAGGCATCCATTATCTCCACTCCTCTATACGTTCTCCTGTTGCCCTCTTTATGAACCTTTTAAACAGAAAAGACATCTTCAAGGACATCTTCAAGGATTTTTATTTTTTTTTATCCTTTGCCTATGAATTAAGGGTTAACTATCTTTTAAAGGACCATGTTCAGGAGATAAATGAGCATGGATGAAATAGGCATAACTATGATGAGATGTGAAGACATGGCCAAGTATAAAGGTTGAGGATTCACTAGCCTTATATTTAGCAAACCTTAACAAATTTGATGCACAAAGAAAAATTTAGGTTATAAATACAAATGTAAAACCAAAATAAAATGTTATACAAGAATTACATACGGTGCAATATAATTCATAGGCCATGTCATTGATCTTAAACTAGGTATGAAATGAGTCTAGTCTAACATATACCCTCTCTACCTCAGTGTTGAAAAAGGTTCTTGATGTACCCTAGTAACTCACTAACACGCATTACCTTTTTCATTTTTTTGAGGGAGAGTTCTTTCCTTTGAAAGTCTTCTTTATCGACCTCTTTAGCAACCTTTCCTGACCTCTAAAGTTTGAAACCTCTTGAAGACTCACACCCTTCCTTGTTGTAGCAGAAAAAGGTAAGGTTACACTAATTTCAAATCTTGGGCTAATCTTAATGGTCATAGATCTCAAGTGAATGTTACTTGTTTCAAGATTAAAGCTAAAATTCCCCTCAAGAGATGCTACCTTCTTCCTTTTTCTAGAAGTCATTCTCAGAAATATCCAAAAGTTTATAAATTAAAAGAATGAAAGGAGATTAAGATGTTTTTGTTTAACTAAATGACAATACTCTTGTTCAGGTTTTCTCTTCTTGTAAGTGCTTCTAATAAATAAAGCAAAGGAAATTTTGTTTAAGGTCAAAAAAAAGAAAAAAGAAAAAGGGTTTATAAACAGGCCATTGCCTTCAACTCCCATCAATGAAGGAAGGACGAAAGGCATCCTATTATAACCCTAGTAAGGTTAAATGCCTACTACATTAATTACTCATCTTTAATGGTCTTCTCGAAATATTTGTTTCATTTTCCCTGAGAAACCCTTTCAAATTAGCACTAAGTTCAAACATTTTTTCCTATGGAAGACAAGACGTGTCCTAATTAGTTATCTCCCAGGATATCCTTTAAGCCTTTACACGTCATATGCATTAAAGACTTAAAGGGCAATTGATGAGTGAATATTTTTTACTTAAATGATGAGTATCAATGAATTATTTTGTCAAGCAAATTTCATATACTCTATAAAAGTTTTGAACTTGTCAGAATTTATTTAGTACTGTAAAACTTGTAACGATTATAAAAGTTCCTAGAATCTCTATCCTATAAATTTCTTATAGTATTTCCAACAATAACTAAAACAATTATCACTTTTAAGTCTCAAATTGAATATTAAATCATGTAGATGTTGGCTAAATATATACAAATATTAGACATAGAATGAAATACTCAACAACTTAATGTAATAATTCAATAAAAATTATTCACATATTCATAGTAAGGTTATGTTAAAAATCCTAGAATAAAAGTCTACTCCATAGTTAGATTAAAAAAAAAAACTTGATATGATGAACATCACTCAAAAGCAGACAATGATAGTAGAATAGATAAGTGTCCTCCAAATCTTCTCTATTTTTGCCTCTATTTTTTGTCCTTTTTTTTACCACTTTTTCTCCTTTTTTTAGTTTATTTTTAGGTCTTTCTATGTATGCACATGTCCCCTCCAACCCCCTCTTTTTTTTTCTTTTATATTATGGCCTTTTTACCCTTGTTAGAATGAAGATAATTTCTTTTTTCTGATTTGAATTCCTTGATACCCAGACATTACAGACTAGATTTAAGGCAGGAAACATGTGAATTCAAATATCTCTATTTCTAGAGAAATTGTAGAAAATCAAATCTTCTTTCTAACTACATGAATCTTGTAATATTTGGACCTCTAAGACTTGAGATAAGGGCCATAAATTGAGATAGTATTTGGAGTGCAGGAAGTTCAGGTTTGATTTGATACCTATTTTTCGACTCGCTTTCTGGGTTTCGAAAGAGCAAAACTGAGTTATTTGTCCTTCATATGTTTTATAGATGTTCATCTCAGATATTTGAAAATGGTGATGAACATTTGGAATTAAGTTGTGTAACTTCTTTTGCAGCACATAATAAATCAATGTTTGGTTTTACAGTCGAATTTTGTCTGCTCAATAACCTAGTATCTGAAAATATGTTAATTTCTCACGAGATCAATAGTTCAAGAAGGGATCTAAAATTCTAATTATCTTGTGCATCACATCCAAAATATTTCAAAATTAAGTATGAATATTGAAAAATATTAATGCTAAAAATTCTCTTATAAAAAATATACCAGACCGAATATGATTGGGTTCAACTATCAGCTGAATCCAATGTAATGATAAATTTACCAGATCTAATGCACTTGGGTTAACCATTAACTAAACCCAAGGTGATGTGGGTTTAGCAAGTTAAAATTATTTGGGTTCAACCATAAGCTAAACTTAAAATTACATGGATCTGAAAAATTATTTGGCTCATTATATATGGGTTCAACTATCAGCTAAATTCAATGTAATGTAGGTTTTATAATTTGTCAGACCTAATATTTTTTGGTTTAACAATCAGCTAAACCCAAAGTAACATGAGTTTGATGAATAGCCATGCCTTTTTTATTTGAGTTTGGCTACATGCCAAGTCCAATTTTAGATTAGTTATTTGGATTATTTTTGTTAGAGGTAATGATCTTTCTACATCCATATATGTACAAAAAGTTTCTTAAGGTGTTTTCCACACTTAACTTCTTATTAATAATGTGTAAGAGATATTTGTCCCTCATTAATATGATTAAGAGCAAAGAAATTTTCAGCTCTTAATTTCCTTAAAGATGATAAATTTCAAGGGTTATAAACACCCCACCTAGGTGGGAGGTTCAAAATAATTTCTACTTGAGAGTTTACATATATTTCAAAGTATTAAGCATCCCTAAAAACAAGAACAAACACTCTTATTCGTGAAATTTAAAGCTTTTATTCCATTTATTACCTTTTCCATCTGATTTTATCATTAGAGAGTCATTAAGTCCTATCAATTAGGATTGGTTTTTATGTACCAAGGCTTTTACCATTAATTTGGTACTTCGTACGCTAAGGAGAAAAAAACTATATATTTGATCTTGATTAACCATTATTCAAAAACCAAAAAAAAAAAGTTGCTTGAATATTCTAGATTTTGGAACATCATTAGTAACCATTTTGTATTATAATTTATTTTTTGATATTAAAATATTTATTTAAGAATAATACTTGTGTAACTATTTTGATTTTTTTAATTTGATCAATTAAAAAAACACCATATCCGATATGATAAACAAGAAAACATGTTCACCTAATAATTGTAATAAACATAAAAAAAACATGTTTTATTTGTATAAATGTTACAACTCTAGTCATGATCTCAAAACTAATCTTATAGAAGAAAAATTATAAAAAAAATTAATAAAACAAAACTCTAAAAAAAAGGTAAAAAACATTAGTTTTTTTTAAAAAAAAAACAATCTGGTTTAATTTCTAAAACTTATAACTCATGAAATACTTGAATCAAGTTCAATCAAGAAGCTTAATTCCAAATTAATTTAATTTTGAATGATGAAATTGTGAAGAAAAAAATTCAATTTGAAAAAACTTGCCAAAGATAACAATAAAAAAAATAAAAATTAAATTTGAAATAAAAAAAGATACATGAAGGATAAAATAAAAAAACTAAGAAATGATATCAGACAAACTAAATAGCAATTAAAAAATATAAAATTGAGAATAAAAACTTTTTTATTCATTGAATTATCACCCAAACAATTCAGCTCGGTAAAATATCCTTGCTAGCAACCCGTATAGTTATAAAAATTGGTTTAAAACTAGAGTTCGATGGATTAGTCCTTTTTACTAGACTGATTATATTGGAAGGAATTAAGGTGGGTTTGACTAGTTAAACTTCATTTAATCCAGCGTAAACCCTTGATTTGTATCAACCAATCACCCGGCAACAAGAACTATGGTCCATAAAGAGTGGTTTAAATAATGTCTGCTTCAGCTGCTCTTTAATTTTTAATGTTGAGGGCGGCCATTTGTTAATGTTTGTGCACATGATGACGGTCTTGTCTGTTGTGGTTGTTCTAGTTCATTATCAGATGGGTGGCTGAGAGCTTTGTGGCCTTCCCTTTAATTTGACATGCACATTATCATAATTTCCTACCTAATTTCACTCCCACTTCTACTACTAGTAGATAAGGTGTGAGGGGAATTAATACAATTTATTTAATGTATAAAATCAACGCATAGATTTTGTGATTAAAAAGATTTGAATCTAAAGATGCTTTTTTTTTATAAAAAAGAAGAAGTTAAGGTTCTGACTGTGGTCTTCACAGGCAGAACCTCAGCCTTCTTTTAAAATCTAGTAGGTTTTCTCTAGAGGCATTTTCACAACCAGAGGGATAGACATACACGTAAATCTCTATCCATACGCATGCCAGGGGTTCTCACTGTGGTCTTCACTCTACAACTACAGGCTGATCCTGCCCTAAATCTATGGAGCATGGTGTCCCATAGGAAGCTTTGCCTCTGCAGTTAAGAGCTGGGAATTTCAAGGTGCCAAATTGATGAAACAAGACGAGTTCACCACTTTTTCCTCTGCTTCGGCAGACTTCCCGTTGTTTCCGAAAATTGTACAAATCCCACGCCGTTCCCTTTGCCAGCTTTGCAGTGATTGCATGCTCCTGATGCTCAAACTGGGGTTAATTATAAACTTAAACATGCATGATCAGTTCTATGCTTACTTTGTTCATTTGACTCAGTCAATCATGCCATTTGGCGAAGTTACAGGGACTAGAAATTGCTTAAACCACTCATAATTTCTCAATTTATGCCGAGGAACCGATGTTTCTTGTCTATCGATGACCGGTTTAGACTTTATTTTTAAATTGACGTATTTTTAGGTGTTTTTTTATAATTTAAATATGTTAATATTAAAAATAAAAACTTTATTTTAATGAATAATTTTCAATTAAAAAGTATTGGGCATCCCACTATAAAACACAGACATGGGCATATATAGCTAGTGAAGTTTGTGCAATGACATGACTCCAGCTTTTTACGAAGTGAAGTATTAAATTTTGAGGGCAAAGAAAACTCATGCATAGACTGGAGAGTACTTGCATATAGATGGTGCATGGCCATTCATGACTTTTATTCCTTGGGAAGCAAGAAAAAACATAACATAATCCATTCTTCGTAAAGAAAGGGTTGGGGCAACGAGAAAGTGTGCAGTACATGCGCATAATACAAACGACCTTATTCATATAAAGTAGTACATAGCAGTGGCCAGACTAATAATAACAATGCCGCCTTCAGCTACGGTGGTCTCCTTAATTTGACGGCACGAAGCGGAATCCGGCAGGGATGATGTTTGCAACACTCAGGAGGGCTCCTAGAGGAGTGTTCCCGACGAACTGTAAGGATGATAGGAGGCCACCCAGGGCAGGGAGACTGGAGTTGCAGCTGGTCAGCGGTGTATCGACCTTTAGGTTGCAGTTGCTCAATAGCGAGGAAAGAATATAATTTAGAGGATCCAACAAAATAGAAAAAATCCCAGATCCATTGGTGGTTGATGTAGAAACCACATTTCCTCCACATTGCAACTGCACGAGAGCATCTGCAGGCAAAAAACACCCGTTACTGTAATTACAACTTTATAAGCGAGATAAGAAGAAGAAGAAAGCCTAATTATTATGAGATTAGCCATTGAATTTGTGAAGAAAGACATCAATTTTTCTTTTTTGTTTTTCTATTTAACAAGATTTCTATTAAGGGCGACAACCCCGAGAATTAGATTAACTCCGGGAATCTTCAGATCTTGTATATTTATCTTTTTTTAATGTTTATATCTCAGATTTCAAGGTTTTGAAACCGAAGATTTCTTGACTTGTAAATTTGATGGGTAAATCCATTATACAGATGATTTAAGCATTGACTTGTAAATTTGATGGGTAAATCCATTATACAGATGATTTAAGCATGATCTAGATCATGTTTGCTTCAATTAATTTTCTTAAAACAACATTTTTTAGACTTTTTTTTAATCTATCTAAATTTACATGTTCTGAAAAAAAATATTTATATAATTTAATATGTTACACGGGTTAATCCACCAACTCTCGTAACCTAAATTTAAGATAGAATATGGGTAAAATAAAGTAATTCGAAGATCATGGTTAGTGTGTTTTAAAAATTTATTTGTTTTTAAAAAATATTAAATTGATATTTTTAATCATTTTAATATACGGATTTTAAAAATAAAAAATAAAATAATTATTTTTAAATAAAAAATATTTTTTGACCTAAGTAAGAAACTTGTCTTTTAACTATGCTTTCAATGCTTTCCATTATAACAAAAGAAAAATACTAAAAAAAACCTCTTTGCTCTATTTGACGTGGGATGTTGTGCCATCCCAAAAATAGACTGTCATTACTTTTATGATAATCGAAGCAATTTCTAGCAAGTAAGAAATTGCATTCCACGATGTCGTATGTGATGAATGGTAACTATGTACTCATGACAATCTGGTCCGAGGATACTTTACTACCGATCAAAAGAACAAAAGGGAGAGAAAGGGAAGAGAAACCAGGGCTAATTAACATACTAGGGAAAACAGGGGTTGCTGTGCCATTAGCACCCATGTTGCCATTGGCGGTGCAGAATAGAGTCCCTTGGATGCGGATCAAACCCAGAAGGCCGCCTATAAGCCCAAGCTGAGCTTCAGCGACTGGGGCTGCCAATATAGCAGCGCTCACGAGAGAAACAAAGAGAAATGATTTGAAGGCCATGGTCTCAATGGCAGTAGTGATATTAATGCAAGAATTAGTGTATAAACTCAATCTTGATCTTGAAATTGAAGTGATTTTTGAGTCTCGAAATGAGTAGCCATTTATAGAACAAGGGAGACCAAGTTGCAGCAGATTTTGCCGACTAACGGCTCTCTTATCTCTTCCTTGTTTGTGGTAATGGTGAGTTTACGTAGGATAATCTGCTGCACGAGCATGAAAAGAACCAGAACAATTCAAAATCCTAGTTTTGTCACGAAGCTCTAATTCTTCCTTCCCCGTGCGTGCTTCATCTGTGGTCTTCACCTACAAAACTACCCCACCCCTAGTTTCGTTAGCATGCCTTCTGTCTCTCGAAAAAAGATGAAAGTCTTCTTGTTCTTGCCTCTTTAGAATTTATAAAGTAGAAGGGGCTCCAAACAACTTGCTCTGCATAGCTTAAACTTGGGGATTCTCCGATAGAATTGTTCGTCTCCACTTGCTCTGAAAAGTTCATAGATTGGTCCATAGCTCCATGCTCTAACATCTAGCTAGCTTATAGCCTTTTTTTTCTGCCAACTCTTTCTGTCGTCCGGTTCTTGCCACTCTACTTAGCTTCTCAGTGAGGGCATTCACAATAGAATATGCCCTCATGGACAGAAGCAATGTCGGATTTCATAGCTTATTTTAGCCGGGCTTGATAGTTTTGTTAGTTGTCATGTTAGAACTACTAGCAAAGCATATCGTTGTCAAAGATTATGGTATTTGGATTCCACTTGCTATGACAGTTTTACCGATTGATACTAACTCGAATAGACGCAAACAAAAAAAAATTAACTCAAAAGTAAAATTCAAATGTAAAAAGTCATGTACGGATAGAGAGTGGGTATCGTTTTACATGAACCTAGCCTGAAATAAATAAATAACATTAAAGTTTGAGAAAATTAAATGTTTAGTGAGCTAATTATAGGCTAAATAGCTGTAAAATATAGTATTTAAGCTCAGGTATCAAAAACTCATAATCATTCAAGTTCGAGTGAGTATTTTAGATTTAAACTCAAGTACCCACGAGTTGGATTTCTTAATATTCATACCCTACCCACTATTCATCAGGTTTTATATATCAAATAATTACATATTATTTGCTATTATTTATTAATCAATAAAAAATAAAATAGTTGATATTTATGTGTTATAACAGTATTAAGGTATGTATATGTTATATTATATTAAGAAATTCTTTATATTTATATAATATAAAAATACATTCTGGGTTAGGTACGTGTGGGTTTGTCAGGCCGAGTTAGCAACATCCATACCCTATGTATTAGGTTGGTATTTATCGGGCTTAGATTAAATTATGATCCCCGGGTCCTCTTTTGCTATTCCTAATTACACTTGCCATGTTATTTATTTTAATCTTTGTAGGTTTTTTATTTTTATCTTCATATGTTAACGCTGTTAAATATTACCGTTAGGTCTCCAACATCACAACACATGTCCAATCTGACAAAAATTGAAAAGAAAAGAAATGATAGCACAAAGAGTCCGTTTCATATATATATATATTACGATTTGAATTGGAAAGAAAATCGAATCTAGAAAAAGGGAGGCAAAAGGGGGAGTGTTTTAAACACAATCAAGAGTACAGGGACCCTTGCAGTTAAATCTCTCCCAGGCCTGGCTCCATGCCATTGAGGCCTTGCTGGGTTTCATAGTTTCAGTAGTCTGAATAATTATGTTCCATTTTCACTTCAAAACAAATCTGTAAAGGTATAAAAACCCTAATTTTGTTTTCCACGTCATGAAATAGCGTCAGGATTTCTAGCTGAAATTCAGGTCTGAATCAAAGGTGTTGAATTACACAGGCCAGTGCAAGAGATCGTCAAAATGGTGTGGGAGTTGTGAGAGTTCATGAAGCACATGTTCTTTCATAATTTTTGCGGCTGAATTCAATAATGCCAAGAGATTACTTAAAATAAAACAGTGTTCCAGATATTTCTACATTCATGTGATGAAAAAACAATTAACATCAATTTAAAAAAACTAAAAGGGGCTCAGGAATATATTGTAAACTGAAAAGCTTTTACTATGGATTCAAAAAGTGATTTCATTTTAGATCTCTTAATTTCTCGTTTTGCTTTTCATTATGGATTCATCTTCTCTCACCCCAAACCATGTTTTTCATTCTTTCTTCTACTTTTTGTAAACCAGATCAAGAGATGAGAGTGGATCAACCAAATCAACAATCCACACCAGATCTCGACGCTAATCCAAATTATGACCAAAAGCATCATGAAAGAAGAGATTCCTCCAACATGGAAGCCAGACTTTTGAAACGAACCGAGGGGGTTACTAAAAAGGAGAACCAATGGTCTACAGGTAAGATCCTTCAGAAAATACATCAATTAGAAAAATACATCTAGAATTGTGTCTAGGTCGAATCCATGTAGAAGGATCCACCACTCCAAAGAAACAGGGAGCTAGAAGCTGGAACCAGTGAAGAATGGACACGGAGCAATGTTAAGCTACAACAGAATAAGCTCTCCTAAGCTATCCAAAATCTATACACACGTTATATCTATTCGAACACAAGACAGAGCATGCTCCAGTGACTTCCCTGGTTTCACACATTTCCGAGTTTTTAGAATGATTTCGCACGTAAAACATATATTTACTTGGAAAATCGTATATAATTTTACGGGTCGTATCGTAATTTTTAACAACCTTGCCTAGAAGAACCTAGGTTCAGCGTGGAAAACAGCATTCATCATTCTCTTGCTCGTGTACCTATAAGAACAAAAAACCTCTCCTTTTCCATAGATGAGGCGACATCAACAATATTTTCTGTAATTACAGATCTGCTGAAAAAAAGCAACATCAACCCAAACGATATTGATATGCTAATATCTAATAGTAGCATATTTTCTCCTACCCGTCGATATAGCTATGATAATAAATAAATTTAGAATGAGGAGCAATATCATGAGTATGGGATGCAGTGCGGGAATCACATCAGTTGGACTCGCCAGAGACTTGTTGAGGGCACACCAAAACTTGCTGGTGCTTACTGTGAGCACTGAAATGACAAGTCCTAATTGGTAATACTGGCAAGAACCCATGCATGTTGCTAACCAATTGTCTTTACTGAGTGTCACTGCAAATGTATTGAAGCTAAACATTGCCACAATAGGACCTATGGTCTTGCCATATTCAGAACAACAAAGGTATGTGGTTTCATTGATTTTGCAGAAGATGAGAATCGCTATCAGGACAAGCTTATACACTCCAGATTTTTAGAGAGCCTTTGAGCATTTCAGCATGCATACAGGAGGAAAAGCTATCATTTAAGCAATCAAAAGAAACCAAGCATTGTTAAAAGAAGATGCCGAGCCCTCCATGATGACTCTTCACAGATTTGGAAATACTTCATCTTCTTCTATTTCGTATGAGCTAGGTTATATAGAAGCAAAAGGAAAGATGAAACAGGGTGTTCGTGTTTGGCAGATTGCCTTTGGATGTGGGTTCAAGTGTAATAGTGCAGTATGGAAATGCATTTACAATGAAGGAAGGAGCTGATATAGCAAATATTTGGGATGATGAAATCCATCGATATCCAGTAGAAATACCAAATATCATGAAAACCAACTGAGATTCGTATTTACCAACCATATAAATCAGTACCTGCAAAATTTCAGCAGGACACCTTTGACGGTAAACTCTGATACTAGACAAGAAGATGAAGAATAATAAAACACCCAGCATTCACATAGGTCTTACAAAAATTCATCGATGCCACATATAATCTAGAATATCAAAATCAAATCTGCAACCACTTTTGTCTTGAAATGATTGGTTTTGAGGTCAAGATCAAGGGATCAAAACCAGTTAATGAAATGTTAATCTCAAAATAAGCTACAATATCACCACTCCATCATAACCATGTAAATCATAAAAAACTCAGCTCTAACAATCTCGCAGGTTCAAAAACTTGGTAATACATTGTTGATAAACCTTAATACAAAAGTGGACTGTATGCACCATACACAAGCATTATCCAGGCTCAACTGCTAGCAGGACAAAAGGATATATAATATACAAGACAAACAATATTAAGGCAAAACTTTCTTAAATTCAACGATAATTAGAATATGGTCTCAAATAAAGCGAAGCCTGTAGTAACCAAACATAAATTCACGAGACAAAACAACACGGGGTGTTCACCAAAATTTCAAATAATCTCATTTTTAAATGTTAGAAAACAAATCCTAAACAAAAACAAAACAGAAGAATTCATAAATACTCTCAATCTTCCTCCTCGCCTTCGTTCTCAGCAATGTTAAAGTATCTCAGCTCATAAACATTCCGGTCCTTATTCGATGAAATAACCCTAAGCCAATCTCTCACATTATGCTTCTTCAAGTACTTCTTTGTCAAATACTTCAAATAACTATAATAACAAAAACAAATTTAAAACAAAATAAATATAAATAAACACCATTAATTAATTATATATTATTTCTCATTATTACCGCTTGGAGAAGCTAGAGTCACAGGTGACGGTGATCTTAGACTTGTCACGGGTGACTGCAACGGAATCACCGAGAGCTCCGGGTTTGCCGCCGACTTTAATGCGTTCTTGGAGGAACTTTTCAAGTGAGGCAATGTCCATAATTTTATCTTCCACTGGCTTTGCACAATCGATTGTGAACGTTGCTCCTTTCTTCTTTCCCTTGGCCCCGCCAACAGCTGCTGCTCCCTTGCTCATTTTCTTTGATTGATTATCTGCCACACATAAACAGAAAACGTAAATAATTCATCAAAGAACAAGTAATAAATGGGAGAGAGAGGTTATTCACCAGAGGGGATGGTTAGGGTTAGGGTTTTGGAGTGCTGCAGAAATGGAGGGGAAGAGGGAGAGTAATTAGGGTTAGGGTTTTATTGGAAGTGGACAGTTTGGCTTGTGGAACTGCTCGGGTATGTTAGGCCCAAAATTCCAGTCAGTTTATTTATTTTTTACTGAACTGATTGATGAGAAAATATATTTGTGAGTTGTGAAAAAATATATTCCAGTCAGTTTTTTTACCAAATATTGGATGTCATGACAACTATAATCAAAGTTATGTTATATATCTTCCCCTAAATTTAAATTAATAAAATTAATAATATAAATTCATAAATTATTTCCTAAATATTTATAATATTTACAAAACAATATATCCAACATGCCTAAATAAAAAAATAGTTTAAATTTGCAATCATATAATATCATAAGTTAAAAGTTAAGTTGAAATATATTTATGAAACAAACCATAATTATATCAATGAACATCCATAATAATAAATAGACACTTTATTTTCGTGTGTTATTATATCCTGTACCATTATTATCAAATAATTATCCATTTTAGAGTATTTGGTAGTATAGTTGTCTCTTAAAATATTTTTCATTTAAAATACATTAAAATAATATTTTATTATTATTTTTTAATATCAGCCAGAAAATACAATTTAAAATAACTAAAAAAATTTCAAATTTCAAATTTTAACAAAAACACAACCCAACATCATTGCCAAACACACTCTAACAACACATTTGTGACCATAGTCTTGCTCATGGACAAGTCCGGTCCAGCTCAGGCCAACAAGTACAAGTGTAACCATGATCCTTGTTCTTTGAGGTACCATCCCGGTTCAAATTCCGGTAACATCATCTAATCTATAACATTAACCTGCAACAAGAAAATGGCCAATGAGTTAATCTCTTTCCAATGTTACACAAACTTGATGATACCCTGAGACTAGCAGGCATATAATCAGGACTCTAAGCCTACCTCTTAGTTCGGTGAAAGACAAATTATCACAAAAAGGAACAGGAGATCCCAAGTCCCAGAGTACAGAAAATTGGTGACAGCCTTCTCCTTTTTCTCTTCTTTTCCTCTTTTTTTTTTTTTTTGAACCCAAAGCAGTGCTCAGTTGATTTAGCTGGGCATGCCGAATGGTGAACATCAGCGCTGCATTCAAGTAGAGCCGAATAAGAACTAGTAATTGCACTCTTAACTTTTTTTCAAGGCAACTTGGCCGATGAGGAGTTATTTCCGTTCTCATGCTCATTCTGATACAACATGCAACCGCAAATATAATTGTACACCACAGAAGCTCAATACATTGTCTACATTTTGTCAAAAATGTTGCGAACGAGTATGATACATGGCCACCCAAATAGAAAAGGAGCATGCACAATCATTAGAACCGCCGAATATCTTTCGGTGGCTTGTAGTTGAGGGGATGAGTTTCTGGGGTGGCATCTTCATCCTCTTTCCACATTTTTATTGTCTTGTCAGCTTCACATGTAACGAGCCTTGAGCCACTTACGTCATAGCAGACAGCATATATACCAGCTTCACTATCCAATGAGCCTGGAGAAAAATAGCTTTCAGAACAAAACTCTTTTCCATTCCACACACGACTAAATCTAACAGAAAAAAGTACGTACCAGGCTGTACAATTGTCTGGGCTTGCTGGAAATTATGACCACTCTTCCAATCCCAGAACCATAAACTCCCATTGTCACCTAAAACAATGTAAAGGACAAACAAGTACAAAACTCGTGAATATCTCCAACTTCCAAGTGAGGGAGACTAGATGGTCCTCACATCAACCTATCGGAAAGAAGCAAACCAAATTTTGGGAATAATACATAGTTGTCTGTCGGAGGATATCATGGGTCCAAATCCAAGGATTAACAACCTAGGGCTTTTATGGCCCAATGGTCAGGCTGTTTGGCCAGGACAAAATGTTAGGCTTTAGACATGGACTGTGACTGATGATCTCTATCTAGTTAGACATCATGATTTCTGACAAAAAATCAGAAGAGCTTAGACCATCCTATTACTAATTAAAATGTACACTAAAGCATACCTCCTGTAGCCATTACACCATCTTCATTGACAGCCATTGCATTAATGATGGTTTTCTGCTGAGAACTGCTCCAAAAATTAAAATATCACGTTATTAGACACGTTATGTTGGCAGAACATCATTATAAAGATGCCAGATGCATGTAATGAAGAAACCAAACGATTTCTTAATAACCAACCGGAACTAGGCAGTGCTCAAAAATTAAAGGATTCTTTCAGACGTTAAAGGAAACCCCCTTTCCATGGATCAAGCAGGATTCCTACATCTCCATTTCTGTGGTATTAACAACCTAGGCTACCAACCTTGCACAGAGGAGATAAACAACCAAAGAGGCCAAAACACATAGGAGCTATGCAAATACATGGGAAAAACATTTCAAAACCATATCTTGTTCACCCAACTAAAGAACAATAAAGGTGAATATTATGAGGGCAATAGATTTTCTTTTGCCCATAATATTTCGTAATTCATTTCACCAAGCTTAAGACAATCTTAAGCAATTACAGTCATCTAACAGAATCTCAGTCATCACAATACACAGGACTGACATAAAAGATGAAATCCACACATATACACAGGAGCGTGAGAACTTCAGAATTTAACTAGATATCTGTGTTTGAGAACTTACAGCATGTTGTGTAAAAATTCTCCTTTTGGAAGATTGAATTTCTTAATGTTGTCAGCTGATGCAGACGCAAAGCAGTGCCTGCAGCACCCAAAAAAAAAAAAAAACTTAGAACATAAAACATATATAAAAATGAAAGCACAATATACAGCATCATTTAACAAGTAAAATCAGTGGCGTGTGTAGGCACTTACTCTGTCGGATGCAGCGCCATGGCTCGCACAGATTTCTTGTGATGTGTAAGAGTTAACATAGTCTTACCTGCAAACCAGAAACACCATTATGCTGAACTTATAAAAATCTTTAGTATTAACAGGTAGAAGGGAATCCTCAAGAGAAATATAACTTACCATATCTAAGATCCCAGAACTTGATAGTTGAGTCATGGGAACCAGTAACCACTTGTGGATCCTGGAAACAGAAAGAATCACATTTAACCAATGATGTTAAAGACACAAAGGGAGCTTAAACCATGAAAGCAGTATTTAGTTTTCCCTGTCAACTTGCACTTATCAAAAATAACAATCTCATTTCAAAATCATGAGGTAGCAAGGGTAATCAAGAGAAATATGAAATCAGAAAAACAGGAAAATCACATACCGTAGGTCGAGTAAAAACTGAGCACACTGTATTATCATGTCCAGACAGTGCAAAAACTTGCACCTTTGTACGAATATCCCAGACCTGAGAATAATTTTGACTTGTTACCTTACCATGTAAAAAAACAGCAAGAATTACAAATTTTGACTAAGTGGGTAGCCAAACATACTGCACACTCTCTATTGCAGGAAGATAACTTCATAACAGTAATAAATTCCATACCCGGCAGACAGAATCACGCCCCCCAGTAAGCAAAAGGTCAATAGTAGGATGAAGGGCCAAGCAGTAGACACCACTTAGATGACCATGATAAGACCGGATTGCCTACACAGAAAACATTAGTTTCACAAGCAGATTCACTCACATTATAGCTTTGGATACGTTAATTAGGTGTAAGTTCCCACCTTATTCTGTTCAAGGTCCCAGCATTTAACCTGTTTATCATCACCAGCAGAGAACATGTAGGTATGTCTTTGGCTAACAGCAAGACCTACAAAGACAGTCTTCTCATTTTAATCCGTTGACAGCATGATTAACCAAAAGAAAACAGCAATGATTTATCATCAACTAACCTCGTACTTGCTCGATGTGTCCAGTTAGTGTGAGCTTTAACCTTCCACTTGCTACATCCCATATCTAGTGCACCAAAACACACGGGAAAAAAAAGCCATCAGAAGTTGTTCATACAAATTGGGGGGGGGGTCCAATCTAGTTTATATATACTCTAAAATCTAAATAATGCAGGGAAACAATCATTGAACTACTCTAAATTGGCACTCCTGGAAAACAAAAATCTTACCAAGATCATAAATAAAGTACATGAAAAGTACTTAATTCTAAAATTTAAAATTTGTAAAACCATTAGATTTTAGATAATCTGGGTCAATAGTAAGATCTGGAATTTGGTACCCAAATAAATGAATTTGTATCTCAGATCCCGTAATTTAATGAGAAATGACATGATTACAGAACATGCAAAAGTGAGTGAAATGATGAGAAAGTGAATCCTAATAATGAATTAGCAGGGCTTCAAAAAAGCCAAGTACTTGTAAGATAACTTATTCAGTAGTTAGTACATGTCATCAAGATAAATAGAAAAAAGAATATCATTAAAAACTTAATACCTTGATTGTTCGATCTGCAGAACCAGTACAAAACCATGTATTACTTGGATCAAATGCAACAGATCTCACCCAACCTAAATGACCACTAATGACCTGCAAAATCAACCAAGGAGCAATGAATAACACCTTTGGGTTTGCATTCAACTACTAAAACAGAACCAACATTTTAAACCCAAGCTACAAGCAAAGTAAGACCCCTTGTAACCTATTGATGATCAATAGAACAATTGTCCAAATGGGAGATCTAAAAACATACATTTTCATGGAAAAAGACAAATACTTAGCATTAGAAGCAGATATGTGGTAAAAAGGCTGCATAATAACAATTTTTTATGTAGACTGGACATGTTCTATAGGAACCATTTTTGTTTAAAAGGAATAAAATAGACACATAATTTATTAGTTGCAAGTGACATTTGAGCCAAATACCAACACAGCCAACAAAGCTTCCCTAAGAAGACTAGAATTTTTACCCTGTAGTTCTTCCATGGAGGACGCCAAACAGGGCGTGGCCATTTGCTTGGGATTCTTTCCATTATAGCAGAGGTTGAGAAGTTCCTATAACACAGGAAGCAAACAGAATACCAAGTAGTAATGTTACATGCGACAATACCAATCAGGACTATAAATATGTTAAATAAAAGGCATCACACTGCATACATTGGAAAACAATTGTCCAGCTTTTTTGTAATAAAAAAAGAAGCATCCACCATAGATATTTCGGAAAAAAAAAGGAGTGTGAGAGCACACACTAAAAAATTCTGGTTTGATCCAATTCAGTGGGCAAGTGTTACATATAAATATGCGAAGTTGATCTGAATTATTATTGTCACACAAGACAAAAAAGGGAGGAAAATAAACCTTTCAGATGACCCAGAAGCAGTGATCACTGCAGTGCTTTTTCCCGAAACACCACCATCACTCCTGAAAAGAGGTTGAAAGTTATTTGCCAACAGCAAAAAAATTCCTTGTTGAAATGATAATTCACTTCCATGCCAAAGAAACAAAGGGAAGTCTATAGACCATAACATAATCCATTACTCCTGAATTCATATTATAATTAAATTCAGTATCCACATAGATCATGATCAATATCTCAGGTTATCCTCTTGACATGAAGTGGGAACATGCAAGGGCAAGTACGGCTGGCATGACAAGCAAAACATGATTCCAAACATCACCACATTTGCTAGTTAAAAAATGCATTGAAATTCAATGGTCGAAGTATCATAGAAAATATATCCAGGTGGACAGAAGAGAGAGAAATAAGATATTAAAAGGGCCATTGTTGTTCATGCTAACCTTTGCAGTAAGAATAAATGGAGAGAGAGAGAGAGAGAGAACTCACCGTGCCTTTGGTTGCAAAGATGGGCCAACAACCAATGCATTTTGAGCTCCACTTTTTTGCGAAACACTAGAATCACCTGAACCTGAAAACAATCAAGGCACGTCCTATCCAAGTCAGTAAAAAAAATCCAAAACCAACCAAATTCATTGTTTCTCTTAATGAATCAGCAATTATGCACAACACAATTTAATTCTAAAAAAAGCGCTGCTATTATCATATTAATGCACTATCAAGTACATATCAATACCCGGAAGAGCAAGGACATTAGAAGGCCCTGAAGCTTCCGTTGTGGCTGAATTAACTTGTTGCAGCGGGATTTCACACGTGCTTTTGATTCCTTTATACTCCAAATTTTTCTACACAACAAGTTCCACTAAATCCACAGCCACCGATGCAAGTTTATAATAATAAAGCAAAGATATTCACTAGGTCCGTATCGAAATAAAATGGGGGAGGGGGGGGTTAAACTAACCTTGTGGTTCATTCGAATTTTTTTACTGCAGAAACAAACCAACAATTAAATTTTTTTAAAAGAAATCCATAAAATTAGGGTTTTGAAAATTGCTACCTTTCAGGATCGGGAGGAGCGAGCTGAGCGTGAGTAGGAGAGAAAAGATCGCTCGTTCGTTTTAGAGATTTGAAGCTAAGTTTCTTCACTGATTGTGGCTCTATTGGCTCCATTTCTACTGTGGGACCTGGCATCCTCCCGTCTTCTTCAACTAGCTCTCTCTCTATTTCTCTATCTCAGCAAGTGCTGGTTAGGGTTTTGAAGTGAAGACGACCCCGGGTGTTTTTGGATGTCTCGATGTTTAATACATCATCGCCATGGACGATTGTCGTTTGTATTTATATTAAAACCATGTGACCTAGGAAATGGCCTGAGTAACTAGCTCGTCGTGTCAATCGTTCCTTCATTTTGTTTTTTATTTTTAATTATTTGGTGTTGCATGCGCTTGAGTTTGATAAGTTTAATTAATTTATTAAAATTTAAATTAATTAAGTAAATATTTTTTAGTTTAATTTTTAAATTGAAACTTAATCTATATTTAATAATAATGATAACTTATTTGATCAAATTATAGTTCATTGTATATTAATAAAACTTCACCGATTTATATCATATTAAGTAATGGTCTAATGGATCCATTTGTTAAATAGTAGATTAATTTTTTTCTAAAATGATATTTTTTAATAATTAAAAAAACTGAAATGAAATTATTTTAAACAAGAATTAAAAAAATATTAATTGGGTATGGCCTGATCTAGGGCATGCTTAGTTTGTTTTTAATTTTTTATTTTTTTATGAATGTAGATTTAAATGTGCTATAAAAAATTATCATTTAATTGTATTATCTTTCAAAAATAATATTATAAGCTTTTATAGGAATTTAAACTTTATTTTTTTTCAATTAACACGTACCCAGTATGAAAACAATAATTATGAATATTTCATTAACAAAAAAACTCATGGTTTTTTAAGATTTTTACATCAGTTTATAGTATTTATCAATAATTTTTTCTTTAACCATATAAAATACTGTGAATTTATATAAATATCTTATTTTAAATTTCTTTTAAGATCATAATAAATTTAAAAAATAATTATTGCAATTCACAAAACATTCTGATATTATATTGATCAATGGTTTTATAGATATCTATTTTTTCATATTATTAAATAAGATAGAGTTCTCATATTTAACTCACCACATTAAGTTTGATGAAAATACTAAAAAAATTTAATTGTATGAATATTTTTTTCTATATTTTAAATAATTTTAATCTAATTTGTAGTATGACACGAGAATTTTATTGCACAATCACCTTTTCATTGCATTTATAGAGAGATTTATTTTTTTCTCATATTCTTCATAATCACAATCACAGGACATGACATGATCATGGATGCTATAATCAATATGCATTTTCTAATAACTATTAAAAGTGATTTTTTATTCAATAATAAAGGTAATCTCCCTAAGTTTTTATGTGTTAGCATGCGAATTATACATCTAAAATAAATTGTTTCAAAAACTCATTATTAACAAAAAAAAAACCTAAAAAGAATCAAAAGATCATGAAAACATTATGGATTATGTTTGTTTTTATTATAAACTCAAATAGTGTTTCTTATAAAAAAAAATTTCGATCTCAAGAAAAGTTTTATTTAATTACACCGCTTGCATGCTCAGACGCTAACCTACTATAAATTCAAGCAATAGGCTATGATTTGGATCCTCACATCCTCTCACATGACTTTTCCGTGCTACATTAGCTTCGAGTGGCATTATAGATGGTGGCTAGAGTTATAGGATGATGGGTTTCTGGGTGATATTGTTTTGCATGCCATTTTATAAGTTGTGTGATATCACCTCCTCTATCAAGAAAATGATAATAGGTTTATAATCATCATGTATTAAATGCATTCCCCACTTGTTAGGTCATTTAAGATCTCCTATGCATTGGGAAAGCTAATAAGTATTGGGCTAATTTAATATTTTATTAGTTACAAGTGGTTGATCATTTTTTAATTCTATTTTGATTTATTTGACAAGTGACAAAATAAGTTTTATTTTGGTGTATGCTTCTCAGGTTTGATTTAGTTTCATTTTGCATATGTCATTCCCAACACCATATGTCATTTCAATTATTTTCTTATGACACTTTTTCTCTTGGGCTTGGTGGGTTCTAAATTATTTTTGCTTGTATATTAACATATCTTACTGTTTAGGTTGTGTAAGTGTTTAATTTGGTTTTTCTTTTTGATGACTACTCAATTGGTTTTTATTTAAGTCTTTTTTTCCTTGCTTCAGTTCTTTTTTTTCTAATTCTATTTATCTAGGCTACTTATAGGTTATGTTATAGTGCTAACTTTATTCTCCAGTGATTTGATTTATTGGTGTTATTTCCCTTTGTTTTATTTGGTTTTTATGTGTTTCTTTGCTTGGAGTTTTTTTCATTTTTTTTGTTATGGTTTTGTAATTTTTCTAAGGTGGTATATTTGAGATGCTTCATATACATGGTTATTGTTTTTGGTTATTTATGATATGCCTTTTTATTTTAGTTGGTGTTGTTGTTTATTGTTTTTGAAATGTCTTTTTATTCATACTTTTAATTATAATACACAATTAGGTTCTTGCCTTCACCATCTAAGTTGGCTAAAGAAGGATTAGTGATTAGTACTTAAAAATGTATTTTTATCAAAGTTTTACATCATCATTTTGCACTTGAAGTATCAATAACTCATTAACTAAAGCATGTTTTATATTAACATATCTAATAATATAAGATACCTTTAATTCATGGTAAATGTTCATTTTAAATTCAAGTCTATCATATAAATAAAAGAATTAATTGATGAGTTTAAGAACTGAAATTAAAAGGACAGAGATTATCAAACTTCGGTGCAATCCAAATCAAAATACTGTTCGATAATTAGGTTATATCTGAAGTTGTAGATCTCATATTTAGGTCTACTTTATATGAATGAAAAGGTAAGAGATAGGCATACAACTTTCATATGGAGCCCAAGATTTAATAAGATCATTTTCAAGTCCAAATTGTAGCAATAATAAAGAAGTCTGAATCTATCATGTAGCTTGAGTATTATTCAGTGTTTGGCTCATATCTAGAGTTCTAAAAGTCTAAATAAACTCTTTTTAAAAAAAACTGAGATAATTTTCTACAACTTTCATGTTTTCAAGTGGTTCTAATTCTGACGTTATCAATGACGTTTTGGGTAAATAATAGAAGATAAAGATTGTCACCAAGTCAAGAGTTGGTCGCTCACTCATCAATTAATCATCAAATCAATAATTCCCAATTTCAACCTATAAAAGAAGGTATTTGCAATGCATTTAGGCATCTTGGTTTCCAAATCAAGATTATGTTCTTGCTTTCTCTCTTTGTATTTTTGTAATGCTTAAGTTTTACTTTCATTAATATCAAGTTTATGTCTTTCAATTTCTTTTCTTTACTTAGTTAATTTTTATCTTATTTTGTTTATTTTTTTTTATTTTTTTTATTATGTTTGGCTAAATGTATTATGTTAAGGTGAAAAGGTTACATTAATAGTGTAAGAATAAGTATAGTGTAAACTTAATATGGATTTTAATGTTTGATATTAATATATTTTGTATTTGTTATCTTGTTCACTCATTAATACTTTACTTGTTAAATGGTTAATCTAGATTTATATTGTATAACATTGGGTACAATAAATATTTGGCACTCTCATAGCCCATATTGTATGGTATAACCGACACCTGTGCTATAAAAGAAACTTAATTTATTGTTAACATAAATTATAATCATGAATATCTGACAAAATTTACAAGTATTAACATTAATCGAATAAGATAACTAATATAATCATGTTAACAATTTATAATCTGATTAGAACCTCCTTTGTGTGTGATTTCCAATTGAATAATAAGAGTTTATAATATACTTGTTTGACATACCATTAGTAGATCCTCTAACCTTGACATTTATTGTTATCATTGTTTAATCCTTACGTTAATCTTTCATCTTAAAGTTCTCATCAACTTCTTCTTCTTCTTCTTCTATTATTATTATTATTACTATTATTATTACTATTAATATTAGTATTACTACTATTATAAATTGTACTAGTACTACTACTATTATTATTACTATTAATATTAGTATTACTACTACTATTGTTCTTATTATTGTTGTTGTTGTTGTTATTTATAGTTTATACAATTAACCTCTCTATGGTTCGATCCTAATTTTGCTGGGTTATTTATTATTTCGACACTTCTACACATAAGAGAAGATATTAATCTTTTGATCTTATCAATTAGTTTTTTGCGTTACTAGTTTAGGGAAGGCATATTGAGTTTGTTGGGTTGCTTGTCGTATTGTAATGTTAAAGTAGGTTATATTATCTTACTTTTTATTTCTTTTCTATTTTAGAACGGCTTGTTATTTTTTACCACTGTTAACTTGAGTTATTTTTATTTTATTTTTTTGTTTTAATAATGTTGGTTGTTTGCTTGCATAAACTATGTAGTTTTTAAAAAAAATTAATGCGCATGTGTTTGATTGTAGACCTCCTTGCCATAAAGAAAATCAAAGATTTTTCATGCTACATGGTGAAATGAAAAGAAGTATAATGGAATTGTATGTTTGTGAATAAGGTGTTTGATACTTTTAAATGAAAAAAAAAGTTTATTAAAGCTGCATGCATTGTGAAAGTATTGAAGCTTTAGATAAACAGAATGCATATAAGTTATTAATTATAGAATACTAAAGAATAAAAAGTTAAAACTATTGATGCATATATGATTTGATGGGACAATATTGGTTGTTTTTTAGATTTGTTTGTGCATTTTTTGCTTTTCATTGATTTTAGTTTTCGGTGATAAATGAGAGTTAATATTTAGTATGATTTCTTGTTATCTTTATCATGAGAGTTTAGTGAGCTTTATATTTGTCCAATTTGTTTGGATGTGTTTGCAGACTCATTTGGTCAAGGTTGTTGCTTCCTTTTCTATTCAGTATACAACATTGTTATTTTTGTATTGCCTATGGTTGTTTAGGACTTTTAGTTGTTTTATAGAATTTGTTTTTTATTCTTCTCTCATTGCATGAGGTCTTTCGTGTTTGATACTTGACAATGCTTGTGAAATGATGGTGTGGTTCATTGTTATTTTGTCATTTTTTATTTTTGTTTAATGCACTTCTTGGTTATTGTTCTTTGCCTATTTAACCTTGATTAAATTGTTTTTATGTTTGGGTTTTTTCTTATTGTTTGTTCTTTGACATGCATATTATTAGTTGTCACTTCTACTTGCTTTTATACATGCTATTTTTTTTTTTTGTAAATGGCTTATGTTTGTTGTATGTCTTGTATTTTTTTATCCTTTTAGTTTATAGAATAATGCCTTTTATGTTTGTTATTTGTCTTTTTTTTTTGTTTCACTATTTTATTTTATTTTTCATTGGGATTATTTAGATAGATTTTTTTAGCGAGATAAACCTTACACGATTTGACAAGTTACTTTGGAGTGTATTTTTTAAAAGGTGTTTTTAAAAGGAGAGTTTTTTTTATTATTGTTGTCTTACTTTTTTTTGGCTTATTGTCGAAATAGAAATTAGTGATAATTAAAGTTCCTTAGATTTTACCAAAATGGTGTTTTGGTCTATTTTTAGGATTGGTTTGTTCAAATTTCATTATGGATTTAAATAGTTATTTGAGTTCAATTTCTCATTCTCATCTTGTTTTTTGCATATTGTGACAAGTAAATTTTGTTTGTTCCATTCAACTTATATTTTTTTTAGGATTTAAAATATTGTTTTCAGTTGATTAATTATTTAGGTTTGTCAAATAAGCAACATTTTCTTTTTCCTTTCTTTTTTGACAAAAACATGTTGCTTTTTTTTGGATTTGCCCCTCAAAGATTATGTTTTCTTATTATTTTTTTCCTTTGCTAATTTGCATGTTTTCCTATTGATTTGTCTTGCTTCCCTAAAAGATTAGATGGCATAGGGGTTTTTGTTATAAAACACTCATAAAATCTTAATCCTGTATAAATATAAAGGTCTCAATCCTTTAAATTTTAAAAAGTAAGAATAGTCATTTGATATAATAGATTAATACTAGATGGTCATTAAGTGCATTATGTTTTCATGGTAGGAAGCAATATAAAAAGATGCAATTTGGATCAATATTCATAAAGAATATGCCATATTTTGATATTTACATAACCTTTACTCTTTTTTTAATCTTGTTTCTCTCAAATTGAGTTGCAGGTTGAAAAGTTTGGTATATACAAGCTTGATGGTTTGAATAATATAAATTAGTTTACAACATCAGAACCATCAAAGAAAAAACATATGATATAGTATTAAATAAGCATTTTAGTTAAGAACTTTTTCTGTTTTGATAAAAACTTATTTCATTTGAAAGTTAATGTTGTTGCTGCATGACTGAGTATTTAATAACTTGTGACTAAATAATATCAATCTATAAGCTATTATAGACCTATTAATGAGAAATTAATATGTTTGACTAGATATGCTTCACATAGAAAAAGATTTAGCTATATCGAATGGAGAATAAATTGAAAGTTATTAACCTATAAAAAGTTTTTTCCATATAAAAAATGTGTTATAAAATGTGATTATAGAGTCAAATCCATGATAGATAAATGTAGAACTAGAAATGACTAGCCAACTCAAAGATGGTAAAAAGAAAATTAAATATTTTATTATGTATTTTACCTTTATTTTGATTGCATAACTGTATTTAAATGAACATTAGTAGAACTTTAATGATTAACAACTATAATTGTTGTTGAAGTCTATCAATTAAAATTTCAAAAATTAAGTCATTATATCATTGATCCAATAATCATTTTTTCCACAATTTCAATCCATAAAAAGAACAACTCCATGAGTTGTTAGTCAACTTTGGTATGCAAAAACCTCAAGTTATAGACATGATGCATCATTAAGTTACTGCAGTAGGTTGTTGTTTTTTTGCTCTAAGGTATTATATTTAATGTTCATGACATAATTTTCTAGCAAATCTTTTTTCTTTATGTAGTTTATTGTCCCTTGTTATAACAATTATCGGGGTGATATGGATTATTCTAAGCCCAAACATGACATGGTCTATATTTAGAAACAATGCTAATTTTGTTTATTCAATAAATTGATATGCAATATGTTCTATCACATAAAAAAATCATCTTATAGTTTTTTACTATTATAATCGTTTTATTTATATTAGATGCTTGACACAAATCATTATGCAAAAGGTAAATGCACTTTTATTATCTAATAAATTGCTCGATAGACTAATTAATGTTGGTGAGATGAAAAAAATAACTGGTAAATTTAAGAATTACCTTTATAATTATATATTATGGATTCATTACAAATTTAAATTGTTTTTTAAATCATATCCTTTAATATTTGCTTGATTTTAATTTTGATTTTATAAATTGTTTTAGTTTATTTTTTATAAGATTATTGTAGTTTCAAATAAACATCTTGAATTATATGAACAATGAACCTTCCACCCAATATATTTCTTTATTTTTCAAACTTTTTTTCCTTTCAATTGCATTATTTATGCTATAATTATATGAAATTAGTTATAAATTAAAATTCAGAGAAAATGCATGGCTCACCTTAAATCCACGACAATCTTTATTTTGATCCAAAAGTTTATTTTGTTAATTTCTGAGTCTTTAAGTTGGAGAAAGAAGAAAGTTTATAGGAAACTATAAAAGAAAGAAAATGATTGGTTGTCATGATTCTAAAAACAAAAATGATCAAATTTGAAGTCAACAAGAGGAGTTTGATGGTGGCGGCATTTTTTTTTAAAGCTTTGATACACAGGGTCAGCTAGGCTCGTGCACATGGCCAGACCTTTTTTTATGTATAAAAACCTTCATCGTTGGGTTTTTATGAATTTTTTTTTTCAAATTAATTATTTAATATTAAGTTGATTTTGAATTGGTTTTCATTTCGTTATTGTATAATTAAAATAAAAAATATTAATGAACTATTAAAATCCACAACTCAAATCACAGGTTTGGTGAGTTAACTTGATTAACCAAAATCAATCCAATTCATTATCATCTTAATGTTAAAAAAAAATACGAGTTTTAATTTTTTTTAATTCAAATCTTTTTTTAATAACCATCCAATTGCTTTTAAACTTTGTATTTGGTCTTTGTTTGTTATATTGTTTTTTTGTCCTTTGTTTTTTATCTTGAAACCCCCACCAAGTTGATTGGGTTTATATTAACACAACTACACATGATTTAATTGAAAATCCAAATTTGACAAAAACTTTAATCCAACCAGCAGCAGCATAGCACAGTAAGAAAGCAAATTCAAGCTTAAGCCAATCAAATGATTCCAAGGTTCATAAACTGAATTTACTTGATGATTTTTGTCTGCGCCTAATAATATAGAATCAGAAATCACTCTTATTAATATGGCCCACGTCCCTTGCTTATACTCGAAAACTAATGAAATTCATGCAAGACAGGAGCAGAAATTTCCTGATGGGCTAGATGGGTTAGCGGGCTCTGATGGTTTATTGTTCACTATATGGGCTACATGGCCGAGAAAGTGTACTAAAAATTGATTTTCAAAATATTTTTTACTATTTTTTATTTTTTAAAATTTATTTCAACAACAAAAACAAAGAGCTCCACTCTCTTGTTTGAACAACTATGCGCCCAAGGACAAATAATCCGACTGACGGCTGCAGTAAAAAGGACAAATGTGGTCTAAGGTGAAAAAACACAATCTAGTTTGTAGAAAATGGATCTCTTTCAATTTATCCTGTTTTAGACACCTCCATGACAGGGGCTCATGCCTCTTAATTTGTTTCATGACCAGTTACAACACTCGCTCTTGCAAAGTTGTTTCTCCATGCAGGCAGTCAATCCTTTTTAATACATACAAAGTAACATTTGAGCCAGATAACTTACACGAATCATGTCATTTCTTGTTGAACAAGTCATGGGAAGCATTTCATTCTCTGCACATAAGAAAAAGGATGAGTGGGAGTTTGTTCAGCATCATGCCACATCACATTAACTCCATGTTCACCAAATCTCAAATTTACCTGTCTTTCAATTTCAACAGCTGATGCAGAGAGTCTTCGTTTCAAGACTGACCTCTCCTCTTCGCAACTCTCCATCTCAGTATCTATAAGCAAAAAAACAACAGTGACAGAATTGCAAGAACTGAATCATTTTTTTTCCTTTTTCTTTTAAGCTTTTATAGTTAACCACAAATAGCTCCAAAGAAATTCAAGCAGAAGTCCTTTATTTTTCATTGTTTAGTCCATGAACAAATGTCAGTTCAAGATAGTGGAACAAAGCTTTTCTAGAAAACTGTTGCTGTTCATTCCAATTATATATCATCATGTCGTGACTGATTCCTACAAAGATATTCAGCAGATCATGAGAAGGGCCATTTCTTCCATCCAATGCATCCATATTCAGTACAAGTCATGATATATAACAATATAGTGAAAACAAATGGTCTATCACCATTTCAAACTAACTTCTTTTACAGACAAAGATTAGTTACCTGTTCATGTTTTGCCAACCTGCTTTATCCTTGAGGCAAAAACCCCAAAACTATCAATACATATATTTCTACTTTTCTTGTACTAATAATTGCCTTAACCAATTTCAATTAAGATTTTTGGTGCCCAATGTTTTTTTTTTTTTAAATTTTTCATGTGCATTAGGTTTGACTAATTGTTAGTCATGTACTAAATATTGTCATGTACAATTGGATAATTTGGGCTAGAAACCCACAATCAGCACTTTGGAATTATCTACAATCTGATAGTTTTGCAAAAAACAAATTAGGTTAGTTCTTGGGAAAACATCACACATAAGAAACCTTCTTTTTCTTTGATGAAATACATCAAAAGCATTGGATGAACTAAGTAGAATGATTTCTGATAGGACACTCCTTGACATGGCCTGTGTAGGTTCTTAATGACTAGAGCAAATATGCTTGGTCATCAGTAAATGTTGAAGCCTCACAAGCAAAGAAGTCATACATCATCCCTTAATTTTATTACTTTAAGAACATTCCACTTGATTTATTAAGTAATGTGATGAAATGCCAGAAACAGAAAGATAACTGGCATACAGGTTCACACTGAACACAAGACAGACACAGAAGTCACTGTACCAAGAAAAAACTAAATATTGCCCAGAAAATATATTTGCACATTAATTGATCAGAATATAGATGAGCTCAAGGACTAGCATTTGTCAATTAACATTTGTAATATTGAAAACAAGTTTAGCAAATGAGTCCACGGGCCATTTAACAGAAAAAATGTGAAACCCTAAAAAATTAACCACTGGTTAGCAGTTGTTATTCATTATAGATTACAACAAATGAAAAGAGAAAATTCCTAAAAGATGTCAGAAACAAACTTAGAACAAATAGTCAATTAATGCGTACCATAATAATATGATGACAGGATTGTGATGCGTTCAGTAGGCTGGAAAAAAAACAGGAGAAAAAAGAGTATTTAACCAGGTGCAGAGGAAGCAGCGGCTGCTCAGATAATAGTCCAAGTGAAAAAATATAATCAGAAGCAAGCAAAGAATGTTGACCTAAACCAATTATTGGCATAGATATATCCGCTGGGTGAAACAAAAGGCCACATACAACAAAGCAAATAATAGATTTCTTGGCAAGGAATATTGCAGTCAGGCACAGGTATCCAGATTCACTCCTCATCACTGCATTAGTGTGCAAGAGGAATAGATCTCTCAACTGACCCCATTAAAAACATCCCAGAATATGTTGAACACCAGATAATCCAGAATCAGTTTTGGGTGTGCATGGTTTAAACATGCTCCAGACCAATAAGTTTCCTCCATGGAATAGTCCAATACATGTGGGTTTTCAAATCCAACTGAACCAGTTTTAGATTTCCATATACTTGAATGAGTGGACAAATATCGCCTTGATTTGAAAACCTTCCACTCTTCTGTCTTCTTGGCATTCATATTTTTCTTTGCTTACAAGTTATCTAGGATATGACAAGTCACAGCTACACAACAACATATGCATGCATGTGGCTGTGAGTGTTTCTGAGTGAATGCTGACAATTTTGGTGATTGCAGAGATTGGATGAATTTGTAAATGCAGAAAATTTTTCTTGATTACATAGGATGCAAGGGCTGAGCCATAAACTATTATGCTATACTTACTTTACAGAAATAAATATCCACCTTTAAGAAATAATTGAAATCCAATTTCTACTTTTTGCATCATCCTACTAAGGTAAAGCCGAAAGCTTTTCAATACTTTACCATCACAAAAATTCCCTCCTTACGAGTAGGGAGTTGCTCAAGCTTAGTCAGTGTGTCATCACCTTTGGTAACTTTGCCAAATATTGCATACTGAAAAGAAATCAAGATGGCAGTTTTAGGTCAAAGTGATGTCCAGGAATAATCCGTGTAAAACTGTGTTTGGCATGTTGAGCTAACATACTTGACCATCTAGATGAGGGGCATCTCCAAGAAGCATTGAGAATGAGGATTGTGCGCTGTTTGGATCTTCAAATCTACAACAAAGTAAGAGCAGCATCATATTAGCACATGACATTTGGATATTACTGGGGAGGGCACTAGAAAAGTGCTAGTCCAAAGTAAAAATGGAATAACTTTAGAACATAAACACATCCCAGGTTTCAGAATATCCTAAAATGAATAATTGCGCAAATTTTTCTAATATTTGACCATCCAAAATAACTTATGCAATTCCTAGTGAAGGTGAAAATACTATAACAGCAATCTCGTCCAGCATTCTCTTATCTTTTGTCTGAAAAGGATGAAAATGGTCTACTCCATGGGAAGCGTCTTCTGTCATCAGCAGACAACATATCTCAGTCCCACTGACAATAACAAAGCACTTGGTGTTCAAGAATGCAGTGAAATGTTACATATTTACCTTGGGCAATATCTGAAACAGTATTAACCAAATACACTAGCCCTAAAAGTGTCAACATGAGTTCCAAAACTATCATTGTTAATATCCAATTTCAAACATAAATGTACTCCTCAAGTATGTGTACCAATGCCCAGATGTAAACCCTACAATGTACTCTTTTGAGATTTGAATCTTCAAAAAGACCTACCATGATGTTGGCTTTTGCTAATATAAAAGGTTTGGTTAATCGAGTTTAGGGCATTTAAGAAACATTCAACTCTCTATCCAGCAATTACATCGGTAAAAGAACACAATCCAAACCTATTTGTGTCACATGAGGTAATCGTTTCAGTGATGAGCAAAATTAATCGGCAATTTGGTTCTCTCAATATATCTTCTGATAATGGTGAGTCTTAAAACATCTCCAACCACTTCTTTCACCCAAATGGTTAAAACTTAAAAGCCTTTGTGGTCTTTCCTTTGAGTCTCATTTTGGGTAATCATCTTTTCCTTCGTCTAAATACCCCCTTCTCACTCCAGTAGAAAAAGAAATTTCTATATCAACAGCAGTTGAGATCATTTGCATTGCGTTTTGTCCCCCAACTTCTTCTTACACAGCGTTATAAAGACTCTAACCTATTCTTAGGGTTCACTTTGTAACCTGCAAGCTGTTAGACTTGGCTTTCAATAAGCTTACATGCAGAAAATGTAAAACAACTCGAAGAACTAATAATCATAGCGAACAAAGCATCTTGACTATATCAAAACTACATCCATGTCTCAATTAACACCTTTGACAAAATAATTTGGACAATATAGGATAGAAATAAACAATAAATCTCAAAAAAAAAAATGAAGATAACCTGCCCATAGAAAGAATTCCCCTAACATGTTTGACATCACTGAATTCACCAACAACAGTCTTCTTAGCTTCCTTTCTTTGCTCTTCATTCATCGGAGCCAATCGCCCACCAACCACATCAGCTACTTGAGCAACAAACCCTTTATCAACCTGCCATATTTTCAGCTTCATATTTCATGTACTTATCCACTAAAACACAACAAACTTCTTCCAAGTAGCACTCGGTACACGAAACTGGACAGAATGTAGAGCCATAACAGCTCTATTGGTGTTTGGTAAGCACACGGGACAGTACAAAATGTAATTTTGTCTCGGATCATGTCAAAATTTCGTGGTGTCCAATTCCATCAAGTCCCGTCCAGTCACCAGACATAATCTCAGTATCCATTAAACTCATTTTAAGAAAAGATTGTAGCGTACCCGAAAGAAGTGATTGGTGTTGTAGCATCCAAGTCGAACAAGCTTGAAAATATGATCTACAGTTTGAGGAGCCACAGAAGGAAAGAATCCAAACTCAATGTCTCCATAGTTTGTCTGAAAAAGAAGTCCCAGTTTCAAAAAAATTCATGTGTCATAATAACTCATAGCAAAGAACTAGATTAATTTCAGAAACACGGATAAATAAATGTCATTGAGCCGCAACAAACAAATGAACCTGAAAAACGACACGAGCAGAACCTAGGTGAGGATCCTGAGACGAGGCAGAAACGAGGGCAACAGATGCAAAGTAGACCACCCACCATGTGATCTTCATCCTGTTCTCTCTCTCAAGTTTGGCGCCTGATCTGAAATTGGTTAGGAGAGGGAGAGAAGGAGCTATGAAGGGACAGTCTGACCTTGCTCTGCAACTAGAGAAGAGTTTAGGATGAATTGCATTGTTGGTGCCTATAGTTTTCCCAATCTTCCACTTCAGTCACTTTTTTCAAGCCTTACTCTCTGTTTTTTCAGCGTTATTCTTTATGGGTCAGCTTTTGGCATTGGAGGGGTTGTTTTCTTGAAATATTTTTTATTTATAAATATATTAAAATAATATTTTTTTTAATTTTTAAAATTTATTTTTAATATTAATATATCATTTACAATAAATAAAAAAAATTAATAAAAAATAAATTCAACTTCAATTCTAAACAGACATTAAAACATTTCGTTTCATGGTTCAAAACTTTTTTATATTTATTTAATATTATAAAAATTAGTTAATAAAAAGTATTTTTTAGTTACAAAAAAACATTAATTTGATTTTCATAAAAATAATTTTTTTTTATTTTTAAGAATGTATAAAATTCAATTCTTCATTTTTTTTTGTTCCAATATTTTTTTTTTGTTTTTTTAAATTTATAGAAATTTTTTTATCAGTTTTAGTTTTATTTTTTTATTATTTATTTTTTTCTTATCCTTTTCTTGATTAATTTTTATTTATTTATAAGATTTGGTTCTTTTTTTAATTGGTATATATTTTATTTAAAATAATTTATAAAATTATAATTTTTTTAAATTTCATTATTTTTTAACTTTTTTATCTATTAGATTTGCTCCCCAATCTTTTTATTACTATTTATTTTATTTAAAATAATTTATAAAATTAGATTATTTTTTTCTAGTTTCATCCTTCTTCAACCTTTTCAAGTATCATATTTAGTCATTGTTTTTCTAATGAATTTTTTAAAAAATTTATTAATAAGTTATTTTTTAATTTATTTTTTATAGTATAGCTAAATACAAAAAAAAAATTCTAACTTATTTTTTATAATATTATTAAACATCAAAAAATTATCCATTTCTTATAAATTCACTCTACACTCTCTACATGAAAACTATTTTTTACTTTATAAATAAATAAGTCCTGAAATTTTATCTCATCATGATTTTATGTTAAAAGCACATCCTTAGATTATCTCGAATGAGAAATGCTATATTAAAGAGTCAAATTAATTAAATAGCTTTTTAAATAGTATAAATATAACTTTTTTGATTATGTGTATTCTAATGATAAAAAGTTATTTTGAAAAGTCAATTATATTTTAATATATTTTATATTAAATTAATTTCAATATAATTATATAAGTAATATAGATATTTTATATATAATATAATTATGTTGTTATTAATTATATAATTAATATGAGTAATTTATAAAAGTAATATAAAATTAATGAAGTAATATGAAAGTTAAAAGATGTAATTTAAAATTTATTTATATAAGTATTTTCAATTTTCAATTTTAAATTTTATAGTTAAAAAATTAATTTCTTAAAACTAAATTCAAATTCAAACTTTGAAAAAATAACCGCCAACATTTTAGATTTTAAAATTTTAAAAAATAATCACCAACATGTTATATTTTAAAATTTTGAATTTTAAAAAATTGACCTCCAATATTCTAAGATTTCAAAATTTTAAAAAATAATCCATCTCTAAATATTCTCATATACCTTAAAAAAAATTTCTCATTATTTTCCTCTCTCTGACATTTATTATATTGCATTAAAATTTATCATGAATCATCCTAATTTTATTTTTTATAATGCTTTTGATTTTTGTGATGACACTCCTATGTTCTTTTTTCAAGTTGCTACTGCTATGGTTACTAAAAAAGAATCAAATAATCAAAAGCAGAATATAGGGCATCGTGGCTATATTCTTAGTCACAATATTGTGAATTATAATAGAAATGAATGTGAGTTAAAGTTATATAATGATTATTTTGCTGAAAATTCTAAATTCACTTAAAGTCAATTTCGAAGAAGACTTGGGATAAGTTGTCTTCCTTTTCTTCAAATCACAAATATAGTGAAAGTTTATAATCCATATTTCAACATAAAGGACTTGGGATAAGATGATTCTGGTGTTCTTGATTTTTCTTGTCTTCAAAAGGTAACTGCAGCTGATAGAATACTTGCATATGATATTTCTGTAGATCTTCCTAATAAATATCTTCAAATTAAAAAAACAACTGTGATAAAAAGTTTGAGAACTTTCGTCAAAGTAATCATAGAAGTTTTTGGTAATTGGTATCTAAGGGCACCAAACGAGGCCAATATTTGTCGATTATTATCAATTGGAGAGCAGCGTGGATTTTTAGGGATGTTAAGGAGCATTGACTGAATGCATTGAAAATGAAAGAAATGTTCAATTGCATGGTATGAGATGTATATTGGTCATTGTCGTGAACAAATTATAATTCTAGAGGCGATGACTTCAAAATATCTTTGAATATGACATGTTTTTTTTTAAATGCCCGGATCATTAAATGATATTAATGTTCTTGATTGGTCACCTATCTTTGCTGCACTTATTGAAGGTTGTGTTGTTCTTGTCAATTATACAATTAATGGGCACAAATATATAATAGAATATTATTTAGCAAATGAGATTTATCCTAATTGGTCAATTTTTGTTAAGACAATCTCAAGATCATTAGGAGCAAAGAGAAAATATTTTGCAAAAAAGCAAGAGTCTGTAAAAAAAGATGTGGAGCGAGCATTTGGGGTGCTCCAATCTTGTTTTGCAATTATATGTGGACCTGTTCAATACTGGGATAAAAAAACTCTTGCAACTATTATGAAAACTTGCATAATAATATATAATATGATTATTAATGATGAAAGAGTAATGATTCTTGGATTTGACCATGAACGTGAAGTCAATTCCTTTATATCAATATCACGTGGTGAAATACCAGAACTACATGATTTTCTTCAAACTTATAATCAAATCAGGGATACAGCAACTAGCTTTCAACTACAAGAAGATTTGGTTGAACATTTATGAGAATAATATAGCAATGAGTAGAATCATTAGATTTAAACTTTTTATGTCATCATAAGTTTCAAGTTTTTGATGTTTTTCTTTATTATGGCTGTTATCTTTTAAGTTAGTTAATCATAATTATTATTATTATTAAGTGTTAAAGGAACTTTAAAAAACTTATGAGTGATATCAATTTTATAACAATATATTTAAAATAACCAAGAATTTTCTACATATTTAATTAAAAATACATTACATTACAATAAATCAATCAAGTTAATTAAAAAATTAAAACCTTTTTTTGACTTAATTTCTAACCTTTTATTTTAAAAAAACACTACCAAAATTGAATCCAAATTAAAGATAGCAATTTTCATAATTTATTTTTCTTTCTCAATCCTATCCAATTCTTGTTTCTCTTGACTTTGTTGAATCATCACAACTCGTTGCTCTAAAATAATTTTCCTGTCTTGTTTCTTCTGATCCTCAATTTCAACTAGAGTATCCTTAAATTGTTGTAAGAGATTTGTTATAGTTACCTCCCCAACTTTATATTTTTTTTTATCTACGTTTAAGTCGTTCCTTTACAGTCATCTGATTGATTGGTCTATCTTAATAAATCAATAGTTCATTATCTTCTCCTAAACTAACAGAATTAGAAATAGATAGAGTTGATGAAAATAGACTTGCATTGACATGACTTTTTTTTCCTTGTTTCACCTTTAATGTTGACTTGCACGCTCAAATTGTCATTTAAGTTCTTTTCTTAAGATAACTTAATAATATTCTAGTTGAAATCGTTTGTCAATGCAATAAGCACATATTTGCCAAGCATCATTAATTTGGTAAAAAATTAAAAAATTCAATAATTTTAAAATATATGTTAAATAATTTCACATGGAAATAAATATTAAAATTACCCTTGATTCTTCGGTCATTTCACTTTATTGATGATTTTTAATTTGAGTAACAAATCTAATAAATTTACCGACTTCTTTATTTATTTCTTGTTATCTACTTGAGATGCTTACTTAGGAATGATTATTCAAGTTTCCTCCATTCTCTACAAAGTAAGCATGTACTCGAGCCTAGAATTGTTTTGTTTGTTGTTCAACTCCTGTAATTGGATCCTTGCTTGTATTTAATCATACAGAAACAAGTAAACAATCTTTTTCCAGTGAGAAGTTTTTACTTTTTTATGATTTTTTTTATTGTATGGACATTTAAATTCGAGTATGTTAAGTCATTAATTAATTGATTAGAATCATTTGATTGAGAAAGCAAATCTTCCGACTCACTCATAAAAAAATTGTTAAAATAGTTTGAAAAATTTGAATCCATCTACATTAAAAAAAAAATCAAGTTAAAACCTTATAAAAAGATGTAAAAAAAGCTTACATTAAATGTTTAGCAATTTTATAGTTTATATACATGTGAATTAATAATAAGAATTGTCTTATACTTGTTCTAACATTAATCTACAACCATTTCAATTTGATTATTTTTAGGATCTAAAAGAGGATTGATATACTAGTTTAGTTGTATTTTTAAAAAGACAAAATATATTCCATATTTTTATCAATATCAGCTACCATCATTACTTCCTTTCAATTTTGTTAAAGATAGCAATATAAATAAAAATTGTCTTCCTTAACCCATATCAAAAACATAAAATAACAAAGAAATAAAAATCATCATAAATAGCAAATTAACAACAAAAGGTTTTAAGAATCAAGAGATGTAAAAGAAAAAATATAAAATATTCTTAAGCAAACATACCTTTTAAATTTAGTTAATTAACACAATTGATGTTATTAATTAACCAGAGAATAATTGATTCTTGTTTTTCTAAATTAGAGAGAAGGGTAAGGCACAATGTAGGTTTTGAAATTTACAAGTAAGTTTTCTAAATTCTATTATGCTTTTAAAAGAAAAAAAATAAATGTTGTGTTGTTTTCTTCCTTCAGTTCATTCTACTTTTAGAAGAAAAAAATTAACGTTGGTCAGCGAACACAAAATAACGACGTTGGCCAATGGATATAAACCAACTGAAAAAAATAGTAACTAGTATTCTATTTACATTTACTTTTTGCTATATAAAAATGACAATTATTATGTTTGAAAGTTATTTTAGATGTATATTTAGCTTACTGGTTGGAGTGCATAGAAACAAACATAAAAGAAAAAAGTACAATATTTTTTTTGTTTATTTTTTCAGCTGTCCGGTTGGAGATGCTCTTATAACATTATGATACATTAGGAGTAAGTTAATATTGTTTTGAAAAATATTGGTTTCAATGTTTAATCTTTGAAAGTAAAGAGTAAACCTTTTGATAACAAATCAATATATTTATTATAAATTTATTAAAGAAGATGGATGAATAACTTGCTAGTTAAATATCAAATATGGAATTGATATTTAAAGAATATAGTAGGTTAGAGTTCATAATTATATGTAACTTTTGATGTTTTATAAATTTTAAATTGAATTTATTTAATTTTTTTAACCTGAATAAGTTGGATATATAAGATTGGATAAAAAAAATCATGAATCTAAAAATTATTCAAAGTAAGCTTTAAAAAAGTGTTTGGTATTGTGGTAACTTTTATAGGTGTGATTTGAAAAAACTTGTTTTATAAAAAGTATTTTTAATTGAGGTTGGTTTGATATTACTATATATTTGATTAAAACTGTGATTGAGATTGAAGTTGAATAAAAAATAATTTAATGTGTTTGCTTAAACATGCTTTTCAAATCGAGAATATAAAATAACTAAAATATATATATATATATATATTAATATTGATGGTTTTTAATTTAAATATTGTTGATTTAACTACCACTATTACATCATGAAATAAATAATGTTTTATATCAAATATTTTTTATTATTTTATTAATTTATCTATAATTTTATCATGTATGAAATTCATTCGATAAGGGTTATAATTTTCATGGTTTTTTAAACATGCAATAAAATCAGATAAAATATCATCATAAAAAAATTAAAATTGAAATCTCCTTCTAATTTACATATAGTATCATTAAACAATATTAAATGTTAGTTTTTTTTATTAAAATACAATTAAAAAAATATAAAAAATTTATTGGGTCAAACGCGGTCCAAATAAATAGTGAAGACATTGTTCACGTAAACAATGTCAAAATAAATTAATTCATTTGACACTATTCGTGTGAATAATACCGCGTGAATTAATTCACCTGACGCTGTTCACTTTTTAAAGGGAACAATGCTAAATAGCGTCGAGAATTAATTCACAACAGGAAAGGAGAAACAAATTAAAATTACTTTATGCTAACCAATGTTTGAAATGTGAATTGTGGTAGGTCTCACACAAGGTAAATAATTTTTTGTATTTTATTAAACATATTACTTTTACATTTTATTTCAAATACAGAAAGAAACAATCACATGTAAACAAATATAGTCCAAATAAAGGATATGGACTCCTAGATGCTAAACACACCTTATCAAAGACTTTTATTCTTTGAACATTTGATAGAGAGTTTTGAGTTTTACACTACACAGTAACCAAAATTAATTTTAAATTAATTTATTATTTATGTATACTTTGTTTTAATCATGTTAATATTATATAAAATATTTTACATTAAAGAATAATTTCAAATAAAATTCTAACAGTGAAAGTTAAAGTCATTGAATCCCATTTTTAATTTAGCTTAAGTATACTTATTAACCATAATTATATACAAATTCCCTAACGTATATTTATTTATTTATTTTAATTTTTTTTCTTTCCTCCAAATGCCACCTCCATAAAGTGAAAATAAATAAATTAACAAAGCTAGGTTAGTTTCCTCCTCGGATTCGAAGATATTACAGGTGAGCTACTCTGTGTCTTCCTTGCAAGTTTCTGAATGATCTCTCCACACTCAACCTCCTCTGTATATTCTCTTTGCCTTTCGAATACAGACAAGAACATCGCCATCTGGACAAGCCTCTACGCGGTTAGCAAGAACATCGCCATCTGGACATTGCATATTATGATAGAAGTTAATTCAGACGGCTAAATAAAACCCCTTTTTTTTTATTTTCAATCATTTCTTAATTATATATAATTAATCAATTAATTAATTAATTTTCATATGTATTTTTTTCTCCAAGATCCAGATCAAAGTAAGGGCATTATTGATTTATAAATATTAATCTTGATATAATTCTGTCGATTCCATCTAATTCATATGAGGAATATAAAAAACACCGAACGCAATCATATTATAAAATTGAATATGAAATGTTACTGTATCCTCTTGATATATATATATATATATAAAATTATTGGGATCCACAAATAATATTATAAAAACCATATACTATAGCTTGATCCGTATACATTTAAAGGACTGTTTTTTTTTCTTAATTTTTTTTTTTGAAATCTAAGTAGTTGGTCTACAATTAACCAAATTGACATTTTTCATAAATAATAATATTTTTTAATTTTAAGTGTTATAATTTAATTTTTAAAAATTATTAGCTTGAGTTTTATAAATTTTAAAATTATTAAAAATTTATATAATTGTTAATTTTAAAATTTATAAAATTAATTAAAAAATATATAAATTGATTTGGATATTTATAAATATATATAATTTGTTTGTTTTAAAAAGTAATGTGTGTATATAGATACACACACGGTTTACCATAAACCCTTTGTGTTCTCCAAAATCCAGAGGGTAAAAAAACCCGTTCTCCGAGGCAACAAAACGCGTCCCCAAAGCGCCTTTAAGACCGTTCTCATGAGGAGATGAGGAACCCCATCTGCTCATATTCCCTCCCAGCGCCATAACCCCACAACATTTCAAGAAACCACAAAACAGAGAGAAAGGATGTTTCAAGAGAGACATCGTCATCAACATCGTGGCCCACCCCATGGAATCCTACTAGCAGTAGTAGTCTGCGTAGTGGTGCTAGCTCCGTTCATCTTTGGTGACCAAGGAGCAGCCATAACCGAGGGTTTTGCCGAGCTCTTAAGCCCGATGGGTCTCTTACTCTTGCCCATTATCCTTCTCTTGGCCATCCAGTTCCTTTCCTCTGATCGTGGCTCGTTTGTCTCCGCTGTCTTCTCTACTGGTGAGCCCGATTCCTTCCACCGGGTTAGTGGATCACCTGTTGGTGTTGCCCTCTTTCTTGCTCTGGTCTTGTTCTTGCTTTACAATCGTATGTCCATCTTCGGTGGTGATGATGATTCTGGCGATTAAAAATGCTGCTTATTGATTCGATGGATCTGGTTGCTTTTCTTTCTTTTTTCAACTGTTATGGTTTTGTGTGTATACAGTAGACTTTCTTGTACGAATACAAGCTGGGTTCGTAGACTTGTATTCTCTTGTACGAATACAAGTCGTCTTTAGATTCATGGGTATTATAGTCATTCGAAACAGATGAAAATTGGGACTTCAAATTTCATTGTAATGAAATGACAGAAATACCCTCTTGATCCTACCCTCCCCATGCCCCCTTAACTAAAAATCGGTTTATTTTCAAGTCTTAATTATTTTTTTTTAACAAATTTAAAAATTATTTATTTATTTATTTTAAATTAATATTTTTTTTAATGTTTTAAACCCTTCTCGGTCCTTGTATTCCTCCAGTTCTGATATAAAAAAGAAATTACAAAAAAAATAAAATATGCAATTACTCTTAACACCTTGATTATGTTTTCCTATGCCAAATCATAAGAAATTACTGGTTACTAATTTGATAAGAAAAGGATGCAGAAAACCTTCAAGCCTCACTCACAACGAAGTGAGGGTATTATGGTAATTTAGGCTGTTGTTTATTCAGTTACATGAATAAAAATGTGAATCAAAGGTAGATGAGCAAATCCGACCAAACACGTTATCACCACTATGCTCTAAGCCAATTAAATACGTTATTGCCACTGAGTTTCAAGCTGGATACCGTATTTCTAAGAACCGGGTTGGAGTTTGACCCGGATTAAAGTTCCGGTTTAGAGCTTGGATTATGGGTCAACTGATGTTATTTTATTTATTAAAATAAAATAGTATTATTTTTATTTAAATAAATTGAGCACAAATTAAGTGGATTGTCTCCTTTTCTAGGGTATGTTACCCTAAAAAAAATCAAATGTCAATGTTTGTCATTTTCCTTTTTAACCTGAAATTAAATGAGATGGAAGAATATAGTAGTGGTGGTTTTTAAATATATTTTTATTTAGAAATGTATTAAAATAATATTTTATTTATTTATTAAAATTTATTTTTATAGTAATAAATAATAATGATTTGAAAATATAAAAAAATATTTTTAAACAAAATATATTTTTAAATTTTGATGAAAATCAGGTTGGATTACCCACTTAAATGTATCCTATTTCGAGCTTGTTTTTATATTTTAAAAATAATTTTTAAAAATTAAAAAGTTATTTTTAAAAATTTATTTTGGAAATATAAAAATAAATAAAATGCAATTTTTTATTATTTTAAATTAATATTTTTTAGATCATAATATTAAAAATAAATTTTAAAAAATAAAATAAATATTTTTTTAATGTATTTTAAAAAAAAATAAAAAACAATCTTTTATCATCAACATCATATGAAAAAATCATACGGGGTGAAGATTCAAATATGATCCAAGTCCATTATTTATTGTTCACAGATATAATAATAATAATAANCCCTTTTTTTTAATTTAGATTTTTTTTGTTTAAAATTAATTATTTTGATATAGTAATGGTATGGATGAATTTAAAAAAAATAAAAAAATATTATTTTAATATATTTTTAGATAAAAAATAACAACACATGCTATATACAACATGGTGATAATATACAAAATGATGATAAAACCTTGTTAATAAATTAATTTGGTAATTTATTAATATAAAGTCTGAATCACATAGTCAAGATTCTATTTGTATTTTAAAAATATTTAATTTTTTTTAATATATTAATATTAAAAATAATTTTTAAAAATAAAAAATATTATTTTAATATACTTTCTAGTAAAATTACACTTTATGAAACGCCAGAACAAACTTGTAACCTGCGGCGAACAATTCGAAATCCGACTGGAGAATGCAACCGTAAACATGAAAGCTGTACAGTTGATGAGATGAAACCATAGAATAATCCTCAGCTCAGCACCACTCATGAAGAAACTCAAGAAAAAAACCCTAAATCCAGACAGCCATACGAGGAGGTGTTCATGGGAGGCACTCACACTGCCTGCCATGGAGCTGAATTGCAGTCATCCTGGATTAATGCAAGGCCAAAATGACGATCAAGATGATCAATACAGGTGTTGATGGAGAAAGACCAAATAGCTCTTCGTATATATATATATGTCCATCTCTTTTCTTTTCTGAGCTGTAAATCTTTTTATTCCATGACATCAATCTTGAAAGGAAAGAACAGAAGCAGCAACGCACACGGTCTGAACAAGCTGTGTGCAAATTGCAAAATTGCACCTTTTTATATCAGATATAAAATAAGCTGATGGCATAGATTGTGGGTGTTAAAAAACCTCGTTAGTGTGCATCCTGGACCGCCATGGCAGATGGTGCGTGGTGTCCTCTTGAAGCAGCAATAGTTTCATAAATAAATAAAAAGTACATTGCATGATTTAGCATCCTTAAATATAAGAAATCAAGAAAAATAGTGAGAACTTGGCTTGTATTTTAAATATATCAAAAAAAAATTATTTTATTTGTTTGTATATTAAAAATTATGAACTCATACATAAAATATACTCCTAATATTAAAAAAATATAAAAATACATGTTTTGACATTAGAATGATTAAGTTTTAACATGATAAAATAATAATTTTTTTATTAAATATGATTTTTTTAAAATTTTAGATACACCAACAATTAAAAAGGATATTAGAATATCTTATTTTATACCAGATAAATAAACAATACGATTAAATTTTGATAGATTTTTACAATACACAATTCAATTTTTTTATTCAGTTTTTTTATTCAAATTTTGAGACCAATTAGAAATTTTAATACTAAAATACTATATAATAACTCTAATTTTCTTTAAAAAAAAACAAAAATTCCTTATTCTTTTCACCTTTTATTATAAAAATCTTATTTTAAAATTATCACCATTACACCGCATACATACCACATTCTCAAGTAGACCTATTCATGCAAAACTAGACCAACCTAGTCCACTAGACTTATTTTTGGGCTTGTGATAGCCCTCGAGCTTTCAAGCCTTGTCTAATGAGAAACAACAGCATTTGAAAGAAAAATGGTTGAAATCCACATCATAGAAACCACGAGGTCCGTTGTCCCCACGCTACCGCGGGCTATTTTCTTAACTGTGCATTGAGCTAGATTGAATCAACCGCTGATTGAGAAGAAAAAATATAAACAAAGAAAGAAAGAGAGCGAAACAATTAAACCATGTGGCAAGGCAAGGTCAAGTTGTGCGAAATGACATACAAATGAATATTTATATGAACACTAAATCATCGTAAGAAACTCAGTTATATGACATGGAACATGACCAAAAAAAAAAAGGACAAAAAAAAAAAATTCCCTGCTGACAGATGTGTTGTCACAACCACATAAGATAGTCTGGTGAAGGGACTAGATTCTTCATCAAATGAATCAATTGCCGTAGTTACTTATGTAAGAGCCAAGGATATAGATTGGGGAGCATCGGCATTATTGAGTATCTTTGTATGAAAAGACCTTGCAACATGAAATACGGATATCACATGCATAGGTGTAAATTTAAAACACTGCTGCTTCTCTTGAGATTCTGGTGGTGACATGGTGACTTGTATTTGAAAGTTCATGCGGACTCATAGAGTGAACGGAAGAAAGAAATGCCTGGGTTTTGGGGACATTGGCATCTAGTAATCATGTCAATAAAGTTTCATCACATGCCGTAACAAGGACAGGCAAAGAGTTTCATCACAGAACTTGTGAAAAAAACTGAGTATCTTCCAGAGAAGACGAGTTGTGTTTCCTGCTATAAAGACAAACTTAGTTCATCAACGACATCAGTTCCAAGGACAAACAACAGTAAACGATTTGGAATTAAGGAAGACATGCGGAATTTTCGATAATGGCAGCATTTAGTGGTAGCATATTCAAACTGTTCCTTTGGATTGTTGAGGATCAATCTTAGATAAGGATGCGCAGCAGAAGGAAAACGTTGCCAATGAAATACTAGAATCCGGCGAAGGTAGATAAGGTAAGAATTTCAAGCGTAGCATTGTATAGAATAATGACACATCAGATGAGAAACTTGTACAGGAATCCAAGAGCATAGCTGCTTAGTTAAATTCAAGGGGAAGCCAGCCCAGTCAATGGCTCACAAGTTGGAACTTGAGAGACCACACTGTGACCTTGCACAGCTTCATGCAGACCAGTAAAACATCTGATGATTGTGAAACTAAATAACGTGATAGTGGATAAACTCATACTACTAGTTTATCCACAAAACCCAGAGGGGAGAAGACTTACTGTGGACAATTAATTGATAATAAACACGAGAGTTTTATGCATATTCACATATTGTAAAGAGAATGTACAATAGACATATACCCAAAGGACAAGGAAGAGATTGAAACCACAGTGTTGGCCAAATGGTGAAATTTAAGAAGAATGGGATAGAGGGAACCTAATTCTAGAGTGATATTTCAGAATAACATCTTATCTCCGAAGCAAGCACAGAAACCGTCCCTGATAATGAATTAACATGTATCTACACAACCATGGAGACAAACACACACAACATAATATTCCAAAGACATCAAACACCAAACTGGTGAGGGTAAGGCTAAACCTTTATATTGCAATCAAAATTTCGATACAATTATGCCTTGAGTCCTGCAAGTGAATCTCATTTGTATAACTTGGGAACTACATCCTTCAATAGCTTAGCACAGACAACACCATATGTATTCCACTAAAACGCATCCATCTTCGAATCACACATGGAGCCAAACATCAGATAGTGAGACATGTCACTAAATAGACGGCGACACGGACATCAAAGATCTCCATATGATCAAAGTGGCATTAAATGAAAACTACGTGACCTTCCTCCAAACAAGCATCGGTAGTAAGAGTATTTTATACAGGAAAGCCCTTCATGAAACCAGGCATTGAACAATCATCTGAACCAGAAAAATAAAATGAGAAAATGACATGATTCCCAGTCACGAATAAACAGGGTAATGAGCTTACCTTCATGCTAATCCGAGATCACGTAGCTTATCACAGTTAGGAGTGGGCATATTCCTACTCCATTGACGTCTGCGGATTTCTATGTTACAGTACCGCCAAAGCATATTTCTGTAATCCTTAATCACACTGTCTTCAATGCTATCTCGAGCAGGACTCCCAGGAGGAAAGTTCTTAACAAATGCTGATGACTTGACAAAATACTCCACGCCATACTTTTCAGTAGACATGGGAATCTGATAAGCTACATTCTTAAGCAAAGAGTACTCGGGCTCTGAAAACGGCAGATAAGCAAGCAAAATAATCAACAAGAAGGGCAGTATTTGCAGCAGAACAATCAAATTAGGTCCCCCTCCCTGCTCCCCCCTCTGTTGATCATCCGTTCCTCTATTCCTATAAACATGACGAGCCCTAAACACATCTGTCTGGCCAAAAAAAGCCCTGAATATCTCGTCAGGATCAAACTCGTCATCATAATAAGAACCACACGCACTTGTTCTCCGCCGCCTAACATTATTATTATTATACTGCTGATTATGCTCAAACTCGTCAACCAAACCCGTCTGATCATACTGCTTCCTGGAATCACCATCACTCAAACACTTAAACGCCTTGCATAATTTCTTAAACGCCTCCTCCGATCCCGGAGCTTTATTCTTATCAGGATGAACTTTCAACGACAGTTTCCTATACGCCTTCCTAATCTCTTCAACGGAACAACTCTTTTCGACCCCAAGAATCCCATAGTAATCCTTATTCCTATTAATATGCCTAATCAAGTGCACATGCTCCTCAGTAAAACTCCTCTCCGCACTCATACCCTCATCACTCTTAACAAAACCATTCGTATTCCTATCCTTAGAATCACTTTGATCCACGGAAACGGAGTTTTCCGAGGAATCAAGCTTCTCACATGCAGATAAAAGATGATTAACAGACAAATTATGATTAAGACGTTGCGCCATTTTAATAAATTTGAAAGCGCGTTGCTTATTGCCAGATGCGATTGCTTCTTCGGCAATTCTAACACATCTTATTGCTTCATCTTTGTTTCCATCCATGATTATTATTAATTTCCACAACCTCAACACAAACAATTGAAGAAAATCTGTGTAAAGATAACGAAGACAATTTAGCAATGTTATTATTAATCATCAGATATTGAAGTAGGAAGGAAATTGAGAGTTACCTGGTGATTAAAATATTCGATCTGAGAGATAGAGAGGGGGAGAGAGACAGAGAGGGGGTGTGCCTCTGCTAGTTGAAGACCATCTAATCACCCAAAGAAATGTTTGGTGTGGGTTCGATATTTATACTGATGGGCCCGGGACTGGGCCCGGGACCACCTGCCAATTCTTGTTTATGACACCCCGTTCTAATACCACTTTTTAAAACTCGACGGACCAACAAGGTAACCTGTAACTTTACAGCTACGCTAGATTAGATTTTAAAAAAATAAAACGAGAATTTATCCAGTGTATTTTTTTTAATAAATTATTTTTATTCCTTTATAAAATAAAAAAATGGGTTCACTTGGATTAAAAACATCCAAAACAAAATCTTGCTTTTAATTTAGTCATTCTAAATTTTAATGAATGTGTTTCAGTTAAATTTATTGTTTTATTTCATAATATTTTTTTATTTTTAAAATTTATATATTTTTTAATTTTATATTTTAATATTATATTTATTAAAAATTAAATTTTATAAATTTCTATAATTTAATTTTATTTTTAGGTTATCTCAGTTTGATTATGTCATAATATTTATAGTTTAATTCAATTGACTTGATTTTTTATTTATTTTTTAATTAATATTTTTTTTAGTTTTATTATTTAGTATCTTAAATATTAGATTGATTGTAAAACAAGATTTTTTATTATTTTAATTTAATTTTTATAAAATTATTTCAATCTCATAACATGTGTTATGAATTTTACAAGTTAACTTGGATGAATTTAAATCGGTTTATTATGTTTTTTTAGATTTATTTTTTTATAATTTTATCATTAAACAATGATTTTATTTAAAATTAAATTTTATAATTTATCTTCATTTATTTTATACAAGGTTATAATAGTTTTATAATTTGAGATACGAATTTGAAAAGTTAATATATGTTGATTTTAGTTAACTCAATATATTTTCATTTCAATATTATAAAAAATATTATCTTGAATTTTGTTTTTGAAGTTAAACTCCAAAATAATTATCTTTGAACTTGTCAAATCAATAAAGTCACATTAAATTTATTATAATATGATTTAATTTTTTTCTATTAGAAAATCACTAGTTATATTTAAATGTTTATTTTTACACTAAAAAAATTAACTTGATTTCGTAGCAATTATATTTAAATAAATATTATGTTTATAATTTTAATTCCATAATTCAAGTTAATTTATTTTTAAATTTACATATTTAATTAAGTGATGGGGATTAAAACAAAAACGATATTCATATCAGTTTTTTAGTAAATTTTAAAATAAAAAAATATAAGATATTTCTTTTTTATCCTAATTATATTTCTCTTTTATATTTTAAAATAATAGATAACATATAGAATTATTTGGTTAAATATTTAATTTGAGGTGAGATTACCTTCAAAAATATTTTAACAAAATATAAAGCGTTTGCATTAATATGTGGATATTATATGTTTCACAACAAAATATAAATAAAAAAACTTGGGCGTGTAGATGAGCACCACGCTAAAAAATTTGCTAACCAAACGTCAGCGTTTAGCGTGCAGGAAACATATGAAAAAAGTTTTTTTAAAGTCAATTTATTAAAAAAATATTTTTATAAAAATATATTCTGATTAATTCTGTGTATGGTAAAAAATAATATATTTTGAATTATTAACTTTTTAAAAATAGTATAATTTTTATTTATATCAATCTTTTTTTGTTCCCTGAAAATTATTGAAAATAATATATTATTTTTGGAATTCTATTTTTATATTATGATTTATATTTAACATGTTGTGTATTATAATGTATTTTCTAGCTATATTGTCTAAATCAAAATAAAACACTAATATATATCTGCATATTAAACATATTGATATATCCTATTATATTATTCCATATACAATATTATATATTTGAAATATATTTTATTATATTTTATTAATATGTAAGAGAATAATAAAGTATTTTTTCATTTTAAATTTTTCATAAAAAAGTGTTTTTTTCCATTTCAAAAAACACTCCTCTCGTTCATTTTTTTAAAAAAAACTAGGAAGTAAATTTTATTAACTGCCTTTTCAAAGTATAACCAAACATAAAAATTAAAAAAATTACTTTCCAGATAACATTAATCATAATATGCTTTTAAAAAATAAACCTCCAGAACAGAGGGCTAGAGCAATATCACAGAATTTTGTTCCCGTCTACCACTACAACAAATCTGCCGACATATTGAAGATGAACTGAATACGAAGGAAGGAAGAATTTCATAGAACTTGCTAGTATCTACATATAAAATATAGTGTTCAGAAACCCAAAACTGAACTCTATCACGTTCAGGACATCAAAAATGGTTTTTGCTTTGATACATGTTAGCCGCACTGTGATGATAATAAATAAATATTACATATCTAAACCCCCAACTTGATGCTTCTTTTTCAGATGGAAGGAAGAGAATTTAGAAATCAGTTTTCATCATCAGAATAGAAACTCTGTCTCCTTCTCAGTGATTCTAATACATGCGGAGGACGATCAGTTCGAGCACCAGTACCTTCCTGGTTTGGCTTGAGTTTAGGCCTACTAATGGAGCTAAGTGGTGGTGTTGCTATTCCTCTGTTAACTTCTCTTAGCACAGACCTGACTCTAGCTTCAGCAACTGCATTTGCCATTGCCGATGCCACTCTAGAATCACTTTGCTGGTTTTCATTTAAGTTATCCTGAGCTTTTGTTCCACCTGCAGTCTTAGAAGCCCCAGGTGAAAGAAAGCTGCTATGGTTTTGCATAGAGGCTACGACCACAGCAGCTGCTGATTTTGCCTTGGATGTTTCGTATTTTTGCATGTCGTAAATGAGCTCTTTCTGAAGTTGTTTGTCAGCGACTAATATTTCATCAATCTCATTCTTGTAATCCTTGAGAATAATCCGGAGACATTCCATGAGCGAACCTGTAAGTGGGCTGTTCTTGCTTTCTAGTAGTCGTTTAAGCTCTATAAAGATGGGGATGGTATTTTGAATAAGACCCTTCTTCACTGCTTGAGTTATGGCCCCTCTCTTGGCAGCTGCTGCAGAGACTCCACCATCTCCACTTTCTTCCTCTACGTCTCCCGCATCAGTCTGTGATCCACGGCCTGATGAGATTCGGATCTCTTTGCACGCAAGAATTTGAAAAGCATCCTGCTCCCCCAATTAACAAACGGTAAGAACAACAAAGCGAGGAATCAAAATTATTACCCACCCCTCTGAATTACCACCAAAATAAAAATTGAGAAAATCTTATTCACTAGGGAATTTGGTAAAAGATGGAAACTATGAGAAGTCCAGCTGCCATTTCACTAAGAGCAAAGGGCAGCAGGTGACTTCTACCAATAACAATCTGGTGAAATGATGGAGAAACCTTGAATGAGACTAGAAAAGACTTTCTCAATTGAACACTTACTCTTGCCAATGACACATATTCCTAAAGGGCTTATGGAAGTGTGGTTCTTAGATTCGCATAGGATTACTACCTGCAGAACAGACTGTCCCCTGACATCCTCCAGCTTGAGCATGCCATCTGATGCAGCTGCAAGAATCTCAGCACACAGCTTTGCAAATGTTGCCAAGAGGTGCTCGGGAGCCATTTGTTTCAGCAAAAAAACATAGATGTGCATTCTTTTAGACCTTGAGTTTTCATCATTACCCCTGGAAATGATATTCTTCGATAGATTATCTTCATTGAAACTATAGAGCATTTCTTTTCTTGGTTGCAGAATAACAGAGGCACCTACCTGATGGAAAATAGATGGCTCTCCGTTTGCGAACTTTTAGAACCACAATGCCTATTATGGGCATCACAGTCATTCAGAACAAAAATAGCTTCCACAAAACTGTTGTAAGCTAGAAGCGGTGCCTTGACTGCACACAAGTTATATACATCAGTAAAGCCCAGGAATATGTCACCAAAATAAAAATGATGAGTTGTGATTGCCTATTGACCTTTTAGAATATTCCCAAAGAGGAAATCAGCCAATTCTCTTATCGTTTCTGACTCATCAACTAGTGACAAAAGAAATCGAAGGAAGAGCACCCCCCTCCACTTCACATAGTCCCTCTGAATGTAAAAATATAATTAAAAAGTGAAAAAGGAACAGTGATGATTACTCCCAGAAAAAGGAAAAGGAGACAATGGTATAACAAATGACAGAAACCCTGAAACAGAATTTAACCTGCAACAATCTTGAAAGCAGTATAAATGTCTGCCTCCTCACAAGTTCACATGGATCACGGAGACACTTGGTGATCTTCGATATGTAACTGTTGACTTCAAGAACAGCTAGTTAGTGTCAAAGAGATTATCGTCTAATACCAGTCTTCTTTTTTTCTGTATTTATGAAGAGACTCTTATTTAAAACAAAAAAAAAGTTCTGTCATTTGCCAACAGGCCTCACCAATCAACTAGAGCAGTATAGCGAATGCAAAAATCAGCCATCATTACAACAAGATTGTTTCTAAGAGCTGCAGAGTCACTGTTTTCAAGTTCCTGCAACATAAAGTGCATTGCAATCATTTCAGAATTTAGAAGCTACTTTCAGCTGGAATGAGGAGCATAGTTTTACGGAGTCTTTGACATGAGGGGAAGAAACAAAGATATAGCTTAAATAGCTCTCATGTTGTTCAAGTCTCGTGCAAAGAAAAAAAGGTAGCTAAATATATCACTGCAACTACAACTCCAAAATTGTGAATTCTTTCTAACTATATATTAAGATTCCTGATCAACAATACCCATCACTGCACTAAATGTCGACAAGAATGCTGAAGAAAAGTAGCATAAGTTTTGTGTTTACTGGAAATTCAATTGTAACGCTAGTGAGATGTTTGTTGGAACTATCGAACCTGCACAAACAAAGGAATATATCTTTTTGCATGTTCTTCGTCTGCTAAGCAAATCTTTCCCATTGTTAACCATGCTTGAATGTACAAAGAGGGAGCTGTCTGTTTCAGAGAGACTTGAGGGCCTGGCAATTTACTTAATTTTGGATTAGAATTTCCTGAAGTGATGATGGTGTGTAGTAGAGGAATAATGGTGCTAGTATCCGCTGAAGGACAAATGATAACCAAAAACCCAATGGAATAAACTGCAGTTACTGCTTCTGACAACAATCTAGATAGGGCTGCAGCTCTCTTGCCCTTCCTAGTCGCACTTCTAGGAGGTGTGAAAAAAGCATCCCCCTTGTTTGTTTCTGAATCTCCCGTGATGTACTTCTCCAAGATCCGAGAAGCTTTAGAGAGAAGCTGCTGTACCCATTTGATGACCAGACTCTCAGCTTCATCAGCATCCAAAGCCTTCCGCTTGCACAAGGTTCTGAGTGCTTTAACATGAGCATTAACCTGCATCAAACATGTCATTCATTAGAAATCATACACATACAGCCAGGAAAACATTGAGCCAACTCTTTAGTGCTGGCTGCTTTAGGTTGCTTAACTCTTTCTAGAAACTATGCAACTAAAGTCATAGCGCCATTGCACTCAACCTCACAAGATTCTATCCTGCGAAGTTCACTTCATTAGAAAGTAACCAGATGGAAGCAAACTGCATATTCCTTTCAGAGAACATATGTTCATTCTCTCTTGCACACTTAATGGATTAAAGCAAAAGCAATATGCCCAAGATCAGCAGGATTAAAATTCTGTAAAAGGTACAGGAATAGTATACTTATAAGAGCTACTATCATTGCATTAAACCTTGAAGAATACAGTTCATGCTGTTCAGAAATCATAATAAAGTAAAGCACTGTCAGCGTATTCCTCCACATTTCTTATCCAACATCATGCTAAAGGTAACCTTTTGAAAACAGTGTACAAGCAAAATGAAAATTTGCATGACACTATTAAGAAACATTGGAAGCATGTCCATGCTGGATTCCCAGATGCATAGAAACTGAAGCTCAAGCTTGTCAAGATAAATTTAGCTATAAAAATGCAAGTCAGGCAAACTCTAGGTGTCTTTTGAAACCTCATACATAGCAATGGTGACCAATGTATGGGCCAAGAAGGACACGTTTAGAAATCTAGAATACAGTAAAGCAATATAAGCGTGTTCCTTCACATTTCTTATCCACCATCATGCTAAATGTGAACTTTTGAAAACGGTGTGCAAGAAAAAAAATTAGTAGGACACTATCATGAAATATTAGAAGCATGTACATGCTTGATACCTCATGTATAGAAACTGAAGTGGAAGCTTGTCAAGAATTTAGCTATAAAAATGCAATCCAAGCAAATTATAGGTGACTTTTGAAACATCAAAACATAGTAATGATGATTAATGTATAGCCCAAGAAGGATGCTAGCAGGAGAGAACAGGAAAGGAGATGCTCCTGTATACTATTATGCATATGCTTGTATAGCTACCTCTGTTGAATGCATGCTGAACTCTTCAATTCTTATGAGCAAGTTATGAGCTAACTCTGCTGCAGGTTCAGGGGGCAGCTCAACAGAAACATTTGAGATTGTTTGCAGGAGAAACACACGATCGCTAACCCATGCAACAGAGCTGGACTCTAGGCCATCTTCATCTTCATGCATAAATTCTTTAGGACATGGACTCTTAAACTCACCTACTGCTCTGTAATTGTCAAGGAGCTGCCAGTGATGATGGAGAAACTCCCAGTCAACAGCTTTTGAAAGGTACGCTGACACCTCTGATAGAAGAAACCAAGCACCAGGTGGAGCTGTCCACTTCTCTATTGGCATGGAAGTGTTCACCCAATAAGACTCAGAAGTCTTTATGATGTTCTGTAATGCTATAGCAATTTTAGGCCTCAGTCGTTTCTTCTTACCCAAGCTTGTGCAGATTTTCTTCACCCAAGGTGTCACCTCTCCATTGCAGATCTCCTTCAAAAGAACCAAGATTCCTGGAAACAGCAGACCAATCTCCCTTTCTATATCTTTTGCTTTAACATTGGAATCAGAGAAAGTGGTCTGGTTGTGTATGGTACCCTCAGATCCTGCTCTGGAAATGCGATCCAAAACCAGTTCCATGAACAAGTTCTCGCATTCTTCTTGAATACTACTTTCATTATCTGTTATTAATCGTGGAACAGAATGTAGCCACTCAATTATGACACTTTCATCTGAAAATGTTCTGAAAGCCTACAACATCAATGAAGAACACAAGTTGAGGAAGAGAGAATGCACAAAAGAGCATACGCAACAATTTATTTATTTATCTATTTATTTTTGTGAAGAAAAAACAAACTGATCAAGAGGAGACACAACAACTTAGATAGGCACACAACATACAAGGTCTCAACAAGCGATAGAGTACCATGTTTTACTCATGGCAACAAATTACTGACAGTATTAAACAAGGAAACATTACATGAAGCACTGAAGTGGACTTACCTCTGACAGAGCAGAAATTGCGGCTTTACGTATGCTCACAAGTGGATCAGAACAAGCCATTCCCATAGTCTTGAGCACAACTCCATCAAAATTGCCACCCAAGATAGAACTCAACTTGGTGACCAAAACAAGTGCAGCCTTCCTAACATTTGCCTTCTCATCCATGCACCTTTTCCTCAAAATATCATTTACCCCTACTTCCACCTCCACTTGCCCAAACCCTGTTACTTCCTTCAAAACATCATGATTCTTATCATCACTTGACAAAAACCCCACTAACTGAGCCAAATTAGACAAAGCACGAGCTCGAATTCCAGAACTCGAATCCGAGCAACGCTGAATCAATGCCTCCACACATTTAAAACCCCACGAATCCTTCACTTTACAATCCAAACCCACTCCAATAAACGGATCTTTAAGCAACATCATTAAATTCAAAATCAAATCCACTCCCAAAAGCCTAAGACTGGCCTTCCCTTGTGTCATTTTCACCACATACTCAGCAAACGCAACTTGGTGCTCTACGTCCATCACTCTAACAATCTCTATTATCGCCTCCACTGCGAACCCTCGAGGCTCCGCCTTCTCTGGAGCCTTTTGAGCCAAATACCGCGGCAAATTCACCACCCCCTTCTTAACCCCGTCACGTGTTTTCCCTGCACCCACCATCAAACCCTTCACAAACCCCAAAGCAAAGCTCCTCGCTTGCGATTTCCCCATTAAAATCAACGGCGCTAACGCCTTCAAAACCTCCGCCGCTGTCTCCCCTTCCTCTCCATGCTCAGATTTCAAAACTTGACACAAAATCTTCGAACACAAACCCGCCAATCTCTCAAAACCCCCACCAATTTCCCTGCTGGTCGCCAAAACCAGAATCTCCACTATAGTTTGAACCAGAGACTTCAAACTATCAGGAAACCTGTTCAAATGAATCAAGTCTAAAACAAATACTAATCTCTCAATTACACATAAAAACACTCTCACATCAAAAAAGCCCTCGCCCTCGCCCCCGCCCCCATCCCCATCCCCATTATTACACGCAACAATCCCTCCTCTTTTCCTCCCTTTTCTCTTCTTAGCCACTCCTGAAGAATTTCCTTCTTGCGGGCAGCAGCGAGGGGACTTAACAGCCCGGCGAAGCGAGCGAAGGAGAGCGAGAAAAGAAATGGGATTGAAAAGAGTGAAAACTGGGGAATTAGGGAAAAGAATAAGAGAGAGGTAAACTTTTGAGGATAGGAGGGAAAGGTGCGTAGGGGCCGAGTCCATTGCGGAAGTGAGAGAGGGGAGAAGAGAAGATAAAGAGAAGGATTTAGAGGAGAGACTGGAGAGGAGTTGAGAAAGAATTTGGGGGTCATTTGAGTCTAGGAGAGATTGGAGATTTTGGAGGGTTGAGAGAGTGAAAGGAAGTGATTGTGATTGGTTTTGAGTGCTTAGGGTTTCTTCTAGGTCTGTGATTAGGGCACAGATTGTTGGATCTTCTTCTTCTTCCATGAATTTGACAGGAATTGTTCCTGTTTTCTTTTCTTGTTTTTTGCTCCTTTCAGTTTCTTTCTCTATCTTCAGGGTGAGGGCGAGGTTGAGGATGAGTCGCCCGCCCCAGTTTTTGTTGGAAATCTTTTAGAATTTTTGGCTTTCCCGCTTAGAAGTTTCTGCATTTTTTATTTTTTATTTTTTGATAAGGAGAAATTACCCCAGCATTTATAGTTTTTAAACATATTTGGGTCATGCATTTTAATGGTTTGCAGCGTGCTAATAGTTGTTTTTTTTTTTTAGTATATTAAAATAATATTTTTTTATATTTTAAAAATTTTATTTTCATGCTATAATGACTTTAAAATATGAAAAAATTTAAGTAAAAACTAAATTTTAAATTTTATCCAATCTCCTTTTAGGCCGCAGTTTTAAATGAAGGCTTGCTGAAACATCTTAAATTGACCCTCGATTTTTTTAACAAAACAAAAAAATATTATTTCTGTTAAAAAATAAATAAATAAATAAATAATGGAGTATAAGTAAGTTTTTGACTTAATTACCTTTTCTTCTTGTGTTTTGGCATTGACATTGATGTAATTATTAAGGATTTAAAGTGTTAATTTTTTTAAAATTTAAGTTATAGAGTGTGATATTTAAAAGTAAAAAAAAAATCTTATCATAGGATACCTAGAGTAATTTTTTATTTTTACAATCATTAAGTATAATATTTAATTTAATCATGATTATTGAAAATAATTTGATAATTTATCTAGAAAAAAGCTTGCATCATAGGTAAAAAGGGTTATCTAAGATGATATTATATTTAATCATGGTTAATAAACATGATATGGTGGTTGATCGTGTACAAAACTTGAATTATATTAGGAAAGTTTATTCAATATAATTGAAAATATATTTTTTTAAAAATATATCAAAATAATATTATTGTTTTTTTATATGATTAACCTAGATTTTGATGAAGTTATCCAAATTAATTCATCCTTTTATTTTTGTAAAAACTATACTGTTTTAGGCTTCAGATTAATTAAATCTTCAGTTAACTTGCTAAGTCAATTCAATTTTAATAAATAATGGATTTAACTCTAAATTAATGGGGTCATGAATTCCCCATCAAATTTGTGATCAAGAGGAAAAAAATGAAAACAATTACTTTATGCATGTCTGTTTGTCATCTTCGTGATGGTCCGAGGTGCAAACTTCCACGGGGGCAAGGTAGCTCACATTATACTAATTTCATACCATTCATATCTTAATTAAAAAACAAAATAACACAGTGCATTACTGTATCACGTGAGAGCTTTTATTATGGATTTGATAAAGTTTTTTTTATCCTTTAATTTTTTATTTTATTTTGATCCTCTAACACTACATTAATCTAAATTGATATTTATGATTAATTTTTATGTTTGTATATGAGAAGCTTGTGGTGTTGATTGAATATTTTGTCACTCAATTGATGTTGGTTTTATAAAATTAAATTTAATTTTATCTATTTAAAAGAATTAGAGATAAAGGGATTGAAATTGAAAAATAAACAAATATTCAATTCTTTTTGTTTGCTAACATCAAGGACTTATTTTCATAGTTAAAAGAAGATTTTATTCAGTCATCCACTCAATTTATTTTTATTTGATTATTTTATATTGAATTTTTTTTTAAAAAATAAATTTGACTTCATCGCTTGTTTTAGTTATCTAAATATCTTGTAATATCAAAAAAAAATAATTATAGCGTTCAATTGACGATTATTTTGGTGAAATAAAATAAAAATATATTAATATAGTATAATTTAGCATCAAAGAATCAAAATTAAAAGTAGGATAAATGAGCAATGCAAATTAGTTGGCGTATGTGGAGGTTTACGACCACTTTTTGGCGGTGCATGTGTTTAAGGGTAGAACACCACTGTCCATGGTTGATTGGAAATAATATGGCGAGATCCTCGTGTTAGTGTAGCAAGTGTGATGATTGGTGGCACATGGCATCCCCCCCTTTTTTTTTTTTTATCTCATACTTTTTTTTTCTCTCTCATCTCGTAAAATTCATGTTATCTTATTAAAAAATAAATTTGTTCCTTTGTCTATATTTTAAATTCGTTTTTTTATTTTATTTTTTTATTTTTTTCTTTAACACTGAGTTAGATAAAATTAGGCTTCATAATGTTTTTGACGGGTGATCACAATCTTATAACCTGAGTCATGAATTTGAAATGTTAACTCATGTTGAAATTTATCTTTTTTAGAGATATTTTTGTTGACATTGATTTTTTTTCGTTCATATCTTTCAACATTGAATTTATTGAGAATTAAACTTGTGACTTTCTTGTTTTTTATTTTAGAAGATTATATTAATCTCGTGACCTAATAACTTGGATTATTTTTTTACAATTGAATATTTTTATCATTTAACATTAGTTTAGTTTAAAAATTAAGCTTAATATGTTTTCATGTCCTAACTTTTTTAGGTTATCTTGTTTCCTGATCCTGTTCAAAGATCTAATAACTTTGCTCGAGTTCACTAGGTTTTTTTAATTTTTCTTGTCGATTGACTTCTTGTTCTTCTTTTTTTATTTATCTTTCTACATTTGAATTGTTAAAAGCATTATATATTTTTTCAATTTATTTTATACAGTGATTATATCAACCTCACAACTTAAGTCACAAGTTTAACAAGCTAACTCAAATTGCTTCTATTATCTTTTTTAATTTTTTAATTTTATTATTTAACATTGAGTTGTATTAGAATCAGACTTCATTTTTCTTCCCTGCATGCATTCTTTTTATACAAGTTATTATAGTCACTTTTTATTTTATAATTAATTCTATTTACTATCATTGCTTTTGCCTTTCTATATCATATAATAAGATGAAGTATATTAAATCCGATCAAGTTTTTAACCTCAGTAGTGGATTTTCTATCCTTTCCTTGCGTCAAAAGTTTTTTGGCCTGATCCACAGCTATCAATATTATTGTAAAATGGCTTTTGATAGACTTGTCTAAGTCAAACTATCACTAAATACATATTTATCACAGCGTATTAAAGGAACTAATTGTTCAATGAAGAACGTTGAGTATACCTTTTGCATTACCTGAACCTTGTGCAATGACTGAGTTGGTAAGTGCGTTGGACATCCTCGAGGTCGGGTGTTCGAGAGCTAGATTGTGTAGAAAAATTCTAAATTATCACCTGTCTCATTTTTTATTAAAAAAAGATGGAGTCACTCGCCTTTTTAATGAAAAAAAAAAGGTCAGTGCCCTTTGTTGCTTTTTTATTTTTTCTTGTCATTTTTTTTTACATTTCAAGAAAAATTTACTAGATCCATCTATTCTCTAATTTTGATAAGATTGTTAAATATTATTATAAATTTTTATTTTTTTTAGTTATTATATATATGATTTGAAAATAATAATACAAATAATAAATTATTTGGTTGAATCCAGTATTTTATTATTGAAATTTTTAAATTGATTTTGAACATGATTGTTACTTGGAGATTGTTTGTTAACTTGCTTTAACAATTATAAAATAATTTTTAATAAAAAACAGAAATAATAATTACAATAAAAATATTATGCTAACTAAAATAAATAAGAGATAAGTTAGTCAAAAAATTTATTTTGATGAAGAAAAAATTTCAAACCAATTGTATTTTTGGTTTTAATGATAATGCAAAAGAATTTCATGAGATATTTATTTTATGTTTTAAAAAACTTAGATTCCCTAGGGTAGTGCAAGCATATAAACTAGATACTTTATAAGAAATGGTATTTGGATGATGTATATGCCTATAATTTTATTGAGTATTTTATACTCATTTATGCCTATAATTTTATTGAGTATTTTATACTCATTTATGCTTAGAAAGAGTTATATGGATGGAAAATTTATGATATATTAAATGTATAATTAAACCATCAAGTGGAAAACCATTCAAATTAATATGTTTGTTTTTGCATTTCAAAAGTGTTTTTGAAAACATTTAATTTTTTTATTTTTTATTTATTTTAAATTAATATATTTGTAGTATTTTCAAATCATTTTGATATGTTGATGTTAAAAATAAGTTTTTTTTAAAAAAACAAATCATTGGCATGCATTTTGGCACAAAAAACAACTGTAAAAAGCAATCGCGACTACACTCCCAAACAAGAACGACCTTAATTCATGTTTAGATATAAGGTTCACACCAACTAAAAACCTATATTGTAAAGTTGGCTTAAATGTTTGAAGCCGATAAGACTTTCTAGTATTAGATAACACTAAAAAAGATCAATAAATCACTATAAACTGTGTCTAAAATCACTGTAGATTGCATTGTTTACATTTACAATTCATTATTGCAATAAGTTTTGACCAGTTTTCTTTCACTATTTTTTCATTTGTTTTGTTAGGTATGTGGCAACATCCTTGTCGTATCTCTTTATATTTTTTTTTACAGGTTACAACTTTCTCATCTCTTTCTTTTTTCTAGCACAAATGCATCGAAGAATGCCTTACAAACAAACCAAAGCACACATTCATAATTCCAGATCCATCTCAATTAAAATTAAAAATACTGAAAGGGGTTAAGAAAACATTATAGTCACTAAGTGTAATCACTGTAGACTAGAGCAATTCTTATCACTTAAAGGTTTGCTTTTATGTGGTTTTCTCGTGTGAAGTTGGAATTCATGGAGATTTATTTACTGTTGGTTTGTTGGTGTGAGATAAGAGTTTTTAAACTGTTAGTTCTTAGTTGTGTGTGCTTTTATGGGCTTGTATATGGCTTTAAGTCTAAGCTAGCTGATGACTTTATCTAGGAGGAACAACGTATTGGTTTTAAGAAAAACACTATGCATTTTGAGTTGATTCACTGTAACTTCAAGCCATGTTTCTCATGGGAAATTTGTTCTATTTCACAACATGTTTTGTTGAATTTCTTATATTATTTTTATGTGTTGTTCATTGGTGTCTTTTTTTTTTTGCTTTAGAGAACAAAAACGTGGCTACCAACCCGGAAAATCTAGCTTGATTTTAGGAGTCCTTTCTTCCGGATTGTATGTGTACACATTATGTTACATTATATGCAATGCTTGCTTAGTTAAATTTGATTGAGAGAGTAGGAGAGTTTATTTTTAATTAGTAATTTGATCAGATTTTGTTTATTATTGTAGTGATTCACTACCCAGTTTTGGTTTTTTTTAAATTAATTTAATTTTTTGTTTGCTTTTTACAAAATATCACTTGATAGTGAAACTTTATTTTTTAGGTGGCTTGACATGGATTAAAAGGCTTTTTATAGTTATTATTTATACATGATTTATCTGCTTGCATTTCTCTATATTAGTATTTTTTTTGTTTTTAAGAATTAAGGTGTTGATATGCATTTGTATGTTTTAGTTGAGGTGGTTGAGAGTAAGTTGGTTCAGCATGCTAATGAAAGGAGAAACGGAGTTTGGTTTTAAATTGTTTCAGCTGACAAGCATTTAGAGGGTGTTTGGTAACAAGGTTGCGTCTGTGTTTTAAATAAAACGCAGATGTAACCCATTTGGTAAAGAAAAAGGCAACTTACCATTCATGGGTCCTATACTGTTTTTATGTTCAAAATGCAGGGGAAAGAAAAGCAGACGAATGCTACTTCCTACACACTTTATACTAATTAATTAGCATGAACAGTGGAGCATGGCAATTCACTATTCTTGCCAATTAATCCATTAGGTTCTCCTAATTGTTCAGAAAAGAAACGAAAGACCACTCTTGTAACATTTTTTATTACGATTGAAAGGAACAATGTAGCATGATACATTGTTCACATGAACAGTATAGCCAACTGCATTATTCCAGTTGAACAAGTTTCTACCGGACCAGTCCCAAATTCAAAATACATTAAACCAAATTCGACCAAGTAAAATAAAAAATATTTTTTATTTTTTAATTGTCTTTTATTCAAAAAAAACTAATGTTTGACATTATTCAATTACAAAGATTGCTTAATGACATAACATTTACATAATTTAATCGCAATCCTAATTTTTTTCCTGATTATATTTTACTTGATGTTGTTGCGTACTTAAAAAACAAAAAAAAAACTATAGTCCTTATTGGATATATTTTATACATGATAGAATTGTAGATAGTTTAATGGAATAATAAAAAATATTTTATATAAAGTATTATTTATTTCATAATGTAATAACAATAGTTAAATATATAATATTTAAATTAAAAACCATCAATATTAATAATACTTTTTTTAAATTATTTTATAACCTCAATTTCAAAAGCATTATTAACCAAACACATTAAACTTCTTTTTGCTCAACCTCAATTTCAACTATAGTTTTAACCAAACATATATCTTTTCAAATCGACCTCAACTAAAAATATTTTTTATAAAATAAAATTTTTTAAACCACAACTACAACAGTAACTACAATACCAAACACACACCTAATGCACGTTAAAGGTGGCATGTTGCTACCAATGTGATGTATATTTTTTTTCTTAAGTAGGAAATGTGGAGACAGAGTGAAAAAGGCCGATTTATTATTTAGTTCTGACTTGGTTAGGTGATGGGTTGTCTTGTTGGAATATTTTTTAAGAACTCTATTTCATATCCGGTCATAGTAATTACTTTTGTTTTGTGACATCCAATTGCTTGCTTTTTATCATGTTGGTAGGCATGTATTTTCCTCTTTTTTTCCTGCCAAGATATGTAATGCTTTAAGCTTTGCTTTTAGGTGCACTGGCTCCCAACTTTTTCTTGGTGTTCTGCTAAGACAAAGGTCAGTTTTTTAAAATCATTTTATGCTTTTCCTCGCCTTTAGTTTCAAATCAATTTGGATTGCAAGTTATAAACTTGGTATAAAGAGGTTTGTTTAGACATCTTCTTGTTTATTTCCAACCTTTTCCTTTCATGTGAAAGTTAGATTTGTTCATTGTTTTTTTACTGTATTTTTAAGATTTAGCTCCTTTTAGTTGTCTTTAATTTTTTTTTATTTTAATTGAACTATCTTTTTTGTTGCCTTTTATGTTATTAGTCTTGTAGTTAAAGTTCATTTTGTTTTGTTCCTTATAAAAAAAATTGTTATTTGAGATGAGATATTTTAGGTTGATTGGCGCTTGAGATATGGGAAAATAGTTTGTTTGTTGCTTTTCATGTTTGGATTTTAGGTGTTAATTTGACTAATAAGTGGATTTATGCTTCTCAAAATATTTGTTTTACAAGTTGCCTTATCTTCTGTTGACCTTTTTAGAATCTTTAATTATGTAGGCTACTGGTTTTGCTATCCACTTTCAAAGAATGTTTAACTAGGTATTTTCATTTCTTTTTTTTATTAGATAATGTTCTGATTCATAGTTGTTTTGTTCTTTCTTTCAAGTTATTTTCTATTAAATTTGTTTAAATATCTTTGTTGTTGTAAAAGGAGCTTAAGTTGAATTAACCAATGTTTATTCTTTGTTTGCATATAGCTTGAGTTTGGGGTACTGTTTTATTTTGCTGGAAAATATATGCTTGATGATATGTGTTTTTTTAAAAAGGAGTTGTTTGAACTTATACTTAGTGATATGTGTTTACAAAAAAAAAGTAATTGAACTCATGTTAAAGGTTATTTAAAGAGATACATTCCAAAATGAAAGATGTTTAAGAATAAAAAATAACAATATGTTGAAGATTTTTTTATTTGGGTGTTAATTGCTGGGATAACTAATAAAATAATTAAGGCAATCAAGGTTATTACTTCCATACATGAAAATAAAGAATTAAGTTATTTACAGGTTTAACATGATAATTTAAGGTGTTGTATGTTGAATTAAGAAGACATGTTGTTTTATTTTTCCTTGGCCTATGAATTAAATTATATATGATTAGCAATTAAATTATCACTTTAAATTTCAGTGTATATGATTTATGTCTGAAATGGTTTACAAATTTATGCTTAACCATTATTGTTTTATTAAGTTCTATTTCCTCTTCATGGATATACATTGCTGATATCAAGACCTTTCAATTCAATTACATATGATTGCTAGCTACTTTTGTTTTCAACAAAACTAGTATAAAGAAAATTCTTTTTCTAAAATTATACTATTAATTGTGATGACTATAATTAATTTTAGTTGCATGTAATTGGTGGTTGGATTATCGTTTTTAATTGGATTACATATAATTAGTGGCTGAATTGGTTTTCAACAAGATTATGGTGAGAAAAAAATTATTCATTTAGTATCACCTATATTAATTGTAAAAAATTCCACTCACTTTTTGTATTGTTGTATTTGCTTCTTTTCATTGTAACAACTATTATTTTTACAGCCGAATGAACACATTTTTTATAATTATTTGCTTTCAATTTTCATAATTGCATGTCTTTTTTTATTGTTGTTATTATCTACCTCTCAAGTTCAAATTTGCTTGGTGACTTTCTATTTTTGACCATTTGTTGCAGGCATATTATTTCAATTAGTTTTGAATTACCTCTAGGTTGTAGAGAGTTGAAACACCACCTTTATCTTGTGTCGCTCAAGTTACAGGTGCATTATTATTTTCAAACATGATATCTTTTTTGCCTACAACTTTTTGTTGTATTTTTCTTTTCCATTTTATGTTTGCCTTTTTATAAATTAATTCATTTTTTTGAATTATTAGAAATATATTGAAGCATTAGAAATATATTGAAATAAAGGTAAAAAAACAAGTGCATGTCATGATCATCCACTTTCAAGAACAAAATATTATGCTTTATAGGCTGTAAAACCACATATCCCAAATAAACACATATTTGTAATTTAAATATTACTTTGTCCATACAAAATTAATGTAACCCATCATTATATAAAAACACCAACTCTATACTGAAACCCATCATTATTTAAATATTACTTTATCCATGTAATTTTTTTTAAAGATTTTGAGTCCATGTTTTTTATAACTAAGAGTTTTTTGCTCTAACCCATGTGGTCTTTTTAATTAGGAAGGGCTATCATATGACACTATTGTTTTTCATTTCAGTAACTATTGTTCCCCTTATTGTTTTCATTTCCCTCTGCAGTTTTGCTTGTATTTTTCTTTCTTTTCCTGTCATTTTATTTGCGTGCCTTTGAATAGGTTTCGTGTTTTCTATTTTTTCAGTTTACTAGGTAATGTGTGAGTTGTATCGTGTTATCTCATTCCTTTGCAACATGATTAGCATAATACACACATTATCTAATAACATTTCTTTTATGCATTATGCTCACACAAAGCCTTAAGTTACTTCATGTTTGCACTATTTAATTAACTTATAGTTTTGTGTTATTTTTTGCTGGAAGCATGGTTTTTTCTACATTGTGAGGGCATGTTTTGATATTATATATGAGATTTATTTTTCACGGTGGTCTAGGTTTGGGTGTATTGACTTCTAATTTTTTCCTAGTGTTCTACTAGGATATAGGTCAATTTTTTAATATCATTCTCTGCTTTTCCTCAACAATAGTTTCAAATCAATTTGGGTTACATGTTTTTAACTTGGTATAGAAAGGGTTGTTTAGACATCTTAATACTTATTTTCAACCTTTTGCCTTTATGTGAAAGCCAAATTTGTCCATTGTCATTTACTATTTTTTAAGATTTAGCTCATTTTAGTTGTCTTTGATTTTTTTGCTTTTATTGAATGATTATTTGTAGCATTGTTTGGTGCTCTTTTTTTTATTAGTATAATTGCTAAAGTTCACATTGTTTTGTTCCTTGTTAAAAAAAAATTATTTAATATGAGGCATTTGAAGTTGATTAGTGCTTGAGATATGAGAAAAACAATTTGTTTGTGGTTTTTTTCCAATTGGATTTTTTATGCTAATTTATGTATCTGAAAATATTTGCTTTACAAGTTGCTTTATCTTTTGTAAATCTTAGAATCTTTAACCGTGGAGGCTATTGATTTTGCTATCCACTTTCAAGAAATGTTAACACGGTATTTTCATGTCTTTTTTTATTAGACAGTGCTCTAGTTCTTAGTCGTTTTGTTCGTTCTTTCAAGCTATTTTCTACTAAACTTTTTTAAATATCTTTGTTGTTGTAGAAGGAGCTTAAGTTCAATTAATCAATGCTTATTATTTGTTTGTATGATAGCTTGAGATTGGGATTTTGTTTTGATTTACTGGAAAATATATACTTAGTGATGCATGTTTTTTTTTTAAAAAAAATGCTGCTTTAACTCATGCTTAGTGATATGTATTTAAAAAAAAAGAGTTGATTGAACTCATGTTTGAGGTTATTTAAAGAGATGCATTCCAAAATGAAAGATGCTTAAGAATAAGAAATAATAGTACATTGAAGATTTTTACACTTGGATGTTAATTGCTAGGTTAGGTAATGAATTATTGCAGAGAATTAAATTGTTTATTATTTCTATGTTTAAAAACAGAGAATTAAATTATTTATTGGTTTGACATGGTCATTTAAGGTGCTACTATTTAATGAAGAATTTTTTACATGATGTTTTATTTTTCTTTGGCCTTCAAATTAAATTATATATAATTAGCAATTAAATTATCACTTCAAATTTCAATCCATATAATTTATGCCTAAAATGGTTTACAACTTTATGCTTAACCATTATTGTTTTATTGGGTTTTATTTTCTCACAACAAATATACATTGCTCATATTGATATTTTTCAATTCAAATTACATGTGATTACTGGCTACTTTTGTTTTCAACAACATTTGTATAAAGAATATTTTGTTTCTGAAATTATGTTGTTAATTGCCATGACTTTAATTAATTTTTGTTGCATGTAATTGATGGTTGAATTGTCGCTTTGAAGTGGATTGCATATAATTAGTAGTTGAATTGGTTTATAGCAAGATTTCGATGGGGAAAAAAATTATTCATTTGGTATCACCTTTCTTTATTGCACAAATTATATTCACTCTCTTTATTGTTGCATTTGTTTCTTTCTATTGCACCAATTATTATTTTTACAGTAGATTAAATCACATATCTTTTTTTTATTATTGTTATTGTCTATCTCTAAAGTTTAAATTTCCTAATTGACTTTATATTTTTCACCATATGTTACAAGCATGTTATTTCAGTTGGTGTTGAACTATCTTCAGGTTGCAGGGAGTTGAATCACCACATTTTTCCCATCTCTCTCAAGTTATAGGTACATTTTTATTTTCAAACTTAACCTATTTTTTGCCTACAACTTTGTCATTATATTTTTCTTTTCCATTTTGTGCTTGCTTTTTTATGAATTAATTTGGATTTTATTATATGTTCATGTTTCCTTTGTTTTATAATTAACTTTTTAGTTGAAATTTTTATTCTTATTCATTCATTAAATAATTTGCTTTTTTATTGTTTTCCAATGAAATTTTCAATTTTAACCATATTATTAAAATTAGCATGATTGGAAAATTAGAAACCATTCCTTTATGATTTAGTTTAGTTAGATTTTCTATTAAATTGTATATAAGCAGCAGTTGAATTATCACTTTAGATTTGATTGCATATAATATGGTTGAAACGATTGACAACATTATGCATTTTATTTTATTTTTATTTTCTCCACAACAATATGCATTGCTCATGTCAAGGCTTTTCAATTCAATTACATATGATGATCGGCTAATTTTATTTTCAATAATGCTTGCTTGAAGAAAATTTTCTTTCTTAAAATTATATTGTTAATTCCCATGATTTTTATTTGAGCATGTAATTAGTGGTTGAATTAACGCTTTTAATTGTATTGCATATAATTAGTGACTAAATTGGTTTACAACAAGAATTTGGTGGAAAAAAAGTCTGTTCATTTCATAGCACCTCTATTTATTGAAAAATGTTCACTCACTTTTTTTTATTGCATTTTTTTCTTTCTATTGGAATAACTCTAAATTTTGCAGCATAATGAATATATTTTTCAATTTGAATTCAATTGCATATAATTTGGCGAGAAAAAAATGTTCATTTCATACCACATCTGTTTATTGCAACAAATGTCACACACTTTCTTTATTATTGCATTGGTTTTTTTCCATTGCAACAACTTTGAATTTTACAGCAAAAGGAACATATTTTTTATAATTGTTTGCTTGTGATTTTTGCAATCATATGTGTTTTTATTGTTATTTTTATTGTCCATCTCTCAAATTCAAATTTGCTTTGTGACTTTTTATTTTTCACCATTTGTTGCAGGCTTGTTATTCCATTTGTTGTTCAACTATCTCCATGCTACAGGTGTTAAAAAATAATTTCAACTTAATAGATTAAACTGTTAGATAAGATTTTAAGATATGATTTATATTATTCTCTAACACACTCCCTTAAATGAAAGCCCTTTATGTTTGAAATTTGCGTAGGCCTACATTATCTTATGCTTATTTTTTATCAAATAAATAATGATGGTAAGATTTGTACTTGTGAAAATTTAGTTATTAAGATTTTGATACCATGTCAAAGAACCATTTTAACCCAAAAACTTAAACTATTGGGTTGAGATAGTTTTTTGACAACAGGAAGCTACAACACCACATTTTTTTTTATCTTACTGCAATTATAGATGCACCTTTATTTTCAAACTTGGCTTACTTTTTGCATGCTTTCTTTTTTGTTGTATTTGTTTTTTCCATTCTATACTTCATTTTTTTCAAATCAATGTGATTTTTTCATGTGCTCATGTTTCCTCTATTTGATGATTAAGTTTTTTATTTGATTTCTTATTCTTTCATGAAATTTTTATTTCTTTTCCATTGATATTCTCAATTCTAACCATGCTATTAAAATAGCATTGATTGACTATCTTTAACCATTTAAATTTATCTTTTAACTTTTAAGAGCAACAACTTTTTGACTAGCAATTGACAAAGATTACAACCATTCCATAATGTTGGACGTGGTGTTTCCTTACCATACAACTCAACAATCCATATTTATAGTGAAGAAAATTTGGGTGATAAAATTTTTTTATTCATACAAGCAACATCATACAACTCTGATCATCCAATCAGTGATCACTTACTTTTACATATTATTGATGATGGTGCCTCATGTTTTACTTCCTTATAAGGAAATTGTTCAATCTTAAATAATAGTACCTTTTCATCAATAGCATCAACAAGTCAGACATATTTTGCAATAACAATACTAGCTTTGAAACTAACACCATACATGAACCAATTACTTATCAAAGCCAATAGGTTGGCCAATCTGAAAATAAAAAAAAAACAAAAAAGTGAGTTTACCTTGAAATTTCCCCAAGTCTCATTCTTTCTTCATACCTTATGTCATCCATGTTCTTTTTTTTTCATTATTTTTTATTTTCTTTGTAATTTCTAAGGGAAACACATGAGTATATTGACTTTCATAATAAGACTTTTACATCTTGCCATTGTAATGAGCTTTTTTAGCTTTAAGAGCGTCTTGCATGTTCATCCAAAAAGAATCCATCTTTCTCACTATGTTGCCTTAATGGTTGAGTTTCCCTTCTAGTTATGCAACCAACTCCTCCAACTCTTGATTTTCTTCTTGATCCTAGCAATGGCACTACGTTTAAAAAATTTCAGGACAATATACGAGTTTATAACTCTATGTTTGCTTTCATATCAATGTGTGCAAAGATTGATACTTTTGTTAATGATAAACCAACTCTATATATGTTTAGAATAAGTAGTCATTGTCATCATCTAATGGGCTCCCTCTTACTTTTTGATAGAGAATGACCAAAGTTTGTACAACTCTATATGTTTGACACTGCTCATAAAGTTGCAAATAGAATTTTACCATTTATAAAAAAGCTAAATCATCTCTGGATGAGATTATTGTTGTAAATCTTTTAAGAATGCTTGATAAAACAAATAAGCTTGCCAAATTGTTTCGCAAAGTTAGAGACAAAACTCAAAATATTCAATTTTTTGATGATAAACTTCACTTACATGGAAAACAAAACCATTATTCATGCCATTATGATGACCCTACATCAAATGACATTGGTGGATTCATTATTAGAGATATTGGAGATTTTTTCTCAAAATAAGATATAATTATTGAATGTTTTTTAGATTCTTTAAAATGGATCTCAAAATAACATTCAAAATTCATGGCATTATAGTATCCCTTTTTGTGTCCTTATGGTGATGATGGCTACTTCTATAAGGATTGTCACCAAGTCAAGAATTGGTCACCTATTCATCAATTAGTCATCAAATCAATAGTTTCCAATTTTGGCCTGTAAAAGGAGACATTTACCATGCATTTAGGCGTTTTGGTTTCTAGATTAAGATCATACTCTTGCTTTCTCTCTTTGTATTTTTTATAATGTTTATATTTTGCTTTCATCAATATCAAGTTTATGTTTTCCTTTTCCTTTTCTTTACTTAGTTCCTTTACTTAGTTAACTCTTACCTTATTTATGTATTTATTTTTTTATTTATTTTTTTTTCATTATGTCTAGCTAAGTTTATTATATCAAGGTGAAAAGGTTACACTAATGATGTAAGAATAAGTATATTATAAACTTAATATGGACGTTAATGTTTGATATTAACATGTTTTACATTTGTTTTCTTGTTCACTTTTTAATACTTTGCTTGTTAAATGACTAATCTTGATTTATGTTGTATAACATGACACGACAAAGAGATTGATGTCTTCTCCCAAGTGCAGGAGTGTCGAAGTAATAAATAACCCGGCAAGACCGGGGTCGAACCACAGGGAGGTTATTGTACAAATTATAAATAACAACAATACCACAACAACAATAATAGCAATAACAACAACAATAATAATAATAGTACTAGTAATAGTGGTGGTGGTGGTAGTAGTAGTAGTAATAACAACAATAATAAAGAAAAAGAAGAAGATGAGAACTTTGAGATGAAATATTAAAGCAATGATTAAACAATGATAATAACATATGTCAAGGTTAGAGGTTCCACTAATGGTATTTCAAACAAGTATAGTATAAACTCTTATTGTTCAATTGGAAACCACACA